>VDFB02013093.1:0-11737 GCA_007258455.2 Sequoia sempervirens | reverse complement strand
TTTTAGTTCCAAGTTTGATATCCATTCCGACTCCGATTCTGCCTAAGGTCAAGCGTGAAAAATTGAGGATAAGTATATAAAGAAAAAACACTAAAATTACTAGAATCAGAGTCATTTTAGGAACTAGTCCTAGAGAAAACAACCTTGAGACACTTTCATTCCCAAGTCCACTCCCGCCAATTCAATATGCAAAACAAAGCGTGTTTTCCAAAGACACAGTCATATGCATTTTAAAACCTGGGTCACATGAGCTTATGAGGAAAACCAAATAAAAGAGGCCTAATCCCTACCTTTCAATCGTACAAGGACCAAACAAAACCTAAGGCTAAATGCTTTGTAAAGTTTATCAAGCAAACCCTAGTTTGTTGAATACGTCGATTTGATCACTTAGGTCAACACAAATCCACCATAGAACACATCTAAAGGACACAGGATCAAGATGAAGCAGGGTTTCAAACATATTTCAAACATCTAAAGTACGGGTAACCCTAGGAAACATAACCCCTAATTAGAAATTAGGGCACAATAGCGAACCACCTGTCGTGAAAACAACAACAAACAAAAAAGAAAGAAAACAAAATGGAAAATAAAAGAAGAAAAGAGAAAACAAACATAAAGAAACAAGACAAAACAAAAAGGAACAAGACAAAACACAACAAACAAAACAACAACATAAAGTGAGAAGAAGAAGAAGAAGAGCCCTACCTTGAAACGCTCTTTGGGAAAGACTGAAATTCGACCTAGATTCGCTTCGTAACTTGTCTTCACAATCAAATCAATCCTCTCGAAGCTTTTTTGGCTCTAGTTCACTCAAAACTTTTGAATAACAAAGGTAATGAGCTAGTTAAACATGATTAGGAATTTAAAATCAATTTGTGCATGTGAAAAGGCTGCAATTAATGCCATTAATATGGTAGGTCAGAGGCGAAGCAAACAACGTGAACAGACAGTTAAGTCCCATGAACATCCAAAGCAGGGTAGATGCGGACCTGGGTCAGAGACAACATAAAGAACCTTGTACAAAGTCCCCTACCTAGTTTCCAACCTAGTTCTGGTTCTGCAAGAAAGACAATGACGAAGAAGAAGAAACAACAGGGCAGAGACGAAGCCAAAATTGAAATGGAACTTTCACAAAGTTCAAAGTTTGGTTCCGGTTCCACCCAAAAGTAAGAAATGAAACAAGGATGCACGAACACAAAGGGAAGTGGGACTGGAATGAAAACTGGGCCCAACCCAAACACCAATGAAACAACAAGACAAAGCAAACGAGTGGAGTCAGGATCAGAATGAGAACAGGATCTAGAATTTTGAAAGTTCCAAATTCTATTCCACCTCTGGTTCTGCTTCCCCTCGGGAAAAACAAAACACAAAGAAAATGACAAACAACTCAAGGGACAAACATACCCAGAGTGCAAAAAAACAACAAACAAAGAACAAAACAAGGAAAGAGAGCGGACTTGGAGTTGGAACCAAACTTGGACTAGGAACTCTGAAGAAGTTCCAAATCTAGTTTCATTTTCGGCTCCACTTCCGACAGAGCAAAAAGAACAAAAGACTTAGGATGAAAACAAGACAACTCCTAAGACCCGAACAAAAACCAAAAAAAAATCAACTCCAAGGGGGACCCATTTTGTTCCAAACTAATAATGGGGTGGTTATGCAAGGCATAACACCTTTATTAGATCCAACTATGTATTTTGGAAAGGATAAAAGCATACTTGATGGTATTGGGTCTTGAAATCTAGCAATCTATTATAGAAGAATATGAGATTCTTGAAAACTCTCCAAGAGATCAATAAAGAAAGAATGCTTTCAAAAATAATGCTAAATATAAGAATACTATTCTATGTGGATTGTCTAACTCTAAGTTCATGAAGGTGATGAAATTCAAGACATAGAAGGAAGTATGGGAGAAATTGAATGTTAGGTATGAAGGTGATGACAAAGTCAAAGAGGAAAATCTCTAAACTCATGGATATTAGTTTGAAAGTTTGAAAATGAAGGAAGAACAAAAAATTGGTACATTCCCACTCTAGGTTGATGAATTTGTCAACTCCATTAGAAGTCTTGGTGAGGAATTGAAAGGAGTCTGAATGGTTGTGAAAAGGTACATAGATCTCTTCATAGAAGGTTTGATTCTAAAGTATCTACAATTGAAGAAGCTAAAGATTTGGATTCATTGAAAATGACTAAATTATATCAAATCTTGAATTCTTTTGCAATGATATTTGATGGTAAGAATTTTATAAGGAAAGAGGCAACATTCAGAGTACCTAAGAAGCAAGTTGATCTAGATTCTAATGTTGGATTAGATTCAAAGGAAGGAAATTTTGTCAAAAAGCTATAGAGAGGTTCCAAAAAGTATAATGTTAAGTTACCTTTCAAATGATTTAATAGTGGTAAAGTAAGAAATTTCATGACTAAATGTCCATATAAGGGCTCTAAAAATGTTGAAAAATGTATGAAAAGAAGCCTTTGGTAAAAGGAAATTTTTTTCAAAAGAACCAAAATAGTTTCTTCAGTAGTGAAGAAGGTTACTCAATTGATGATGAAGTAGATCTTGTGGAAGAATTTCTATGTGTTGGAAAATAAATCAAAACATTGAAGAAGAGAATTTTAGAGGAAGTGAAGGCTAAAGATAATATATATTTGAATCTAGAGAAATTAGAGAAGATTATTATTGATATGAAGATTCAATAAGAAGAAGAAAAAAGGGTTGAAGAAGCTCCGACTGAAAGCTTGTTGTCAAGAGATAAGGAATGTGAAAAACTTGAAGCACATATTGTGCTGAACTAAGTAAAGACCTTGATAAAGTAAATCATCATCTTAAGATGAATTTTGGAAAGAGCACTAAAATATTGGTGTATACACCTAAAATTGGCAATCACCTTTAATTAATTAAATACTAGCTATTTGATTAATATTCCGACTACATATAAATAAATTCTCAATTTATTTATATTGTTCATTTTCTAAATTCTCCAAATCTTAATCATCTTCTTCTAAATTAATTAAATAAACAAGGTTCCATAAACTTGTTTTATTTAATTAATATTCACTAAATCCAATTAGGAATTAAAGCACATTTCTACAACTTTTTGTGCCACCTCACCAAGGTCACATGAAAATAAATAACTCTAGTTTTTAATTAGAATTATCTTCAACTCATTTTAAAAAGCACATGGCTTATTCCTCCCACACTTCCACAAATTTTAAAGAAAATGACTCATTCCTCCCACACTTCCACCAATTTTGGAAGCACATGGTCTTCTCTTCTCACACTTGAATCTTCCATCCAAATGGCATGTTGCCCATTGGTCAAGAGATTCTCCCATCCAAATGGCATGTTGTCTTTGGTCAAGGGGACAACATCTTGATTCTCTTCATCTTCACCATCCATTATTCTTGTTTGAATCTAGACCATTGATTATTGCCACCTCACTATATGCTTGGAAAAGGCTATAAATACAACCCTTGGGCATTTTATTTTACATCCACATTTGAACTAAAGTTATCATGCAGGTTTATCATTGGAGTTTGAAGCATTTTGGAGTCTTATAGCTAGTTTTTACATCATGTTTTTCTTTGAATTTACATCTTAGCTTTAAATATTGCTTCATAGTTCTATTTTATCATCCATCTTGCATCATAGTTGCATTTTAGATTAGTTCATTTTAAGTTTGCATTTGAGCATATGTAGAATCATGCATAGAATCATATAGATCACTACCACAATATCCACCTCCATTTGTTAGTTTATCATAAACATCATCCTCCACTCATCATAGCATTCATCATCGTTATTTGCATATAGTTTCATGTAGGCATTAAATTGGCTTGCATGTTTAATGTTATATCGTTTCCTAAGTAGTCATTTTAACAACCTTTGTGCTCATAGACATCTAGGGGCCAAATGGTTTAATAAATCCTTAGGAATAGAGGACAATTAGATGTTCTTCAAAGATTCATTAAAATGCAACTTAGAATAGTTTACTTTGCTTTGAATTTTTAATGTAAATCATTTCATTAAGGTTTGTGTTGATACTAACTTTGCACATTTCACACACACACAATTGGAGTAGATTATTGATAGCCAGATGCCTCCACATATCAAAACCAGTATTGGATTTTGGAATGGATAGAAGAACAAGGTGATTAAATAGATTGTGAAGCCTACTATGGAGAATCTTAAAGAAATTATACTTTTATGGATCTAAGTGCATAATAGGCTCCGACGTAGGAGTTATAATCTCTCTACCTGGAGGAAAACCTATTCCCTTACCATATAGATTAAATTTCCTATGCACAAATAACAATGTAGAATATGGAGCATTAATTGTGGGACTACATTCCACATTAACTCTAGGAGATCGAGACATCAAAATATTTGGTGATTCATAGTTAATTATTAAACAAATCAATGGAACATATCAAGCAAAGCATGACAAGTTGTTGAAATACAAGGACCTTATAATGACTCTATTAGAAAACTTTGATTCATTTATCATTGACAACATCCCACAAAAATATATCAGATGGATGCAATGGCAAGCACAAATTCTCTAATATCTACTCATGATCCCTCAAAATATTTTATATTTTTCATCCATACAATTGTGAAACCCTTGATCGATCATAAAACAAATGAAGTATTAACAATCACCATAGAACACTCTAGTGAATGGTATGTAACGATATTTGATTATCTAAAAATTGGTACCTACCTTGAATCTACAACTACAAATACTCGATGACACCTTTAAAGGCTTGCACCCAAGTATATAATTCTTGTTGATGTCTTGTATCAATTTTCCTTTGATAGCCTCCTTCTTAGGTGCCTTAAAAAATCTGAAATCCCTATAGTGTGGAAGAAGCTCACTCAGGTGCTTGTGGAGGACATTTTGGAGGATGATCGCTAATTCAAAAGCTAATCCATATAGGCTACTATTGGAGAAGCATGGAAAAATATTGCTTTGCATATGTTAAGAAGTGTCATAAATGTTAGGAACATAGTATAATGATTCATGCTCCTACTTTTGAGCTCCGTATACAAGTTCCTATTTGGCCTTTTTCGGTATGGGCCCTTGACATCACTGAAAAAATTTCACCCCCTTCCTTTGTTGGATATACATTCATAATCATTGCAATGGATTATTTCACAAAATGGGTAGAAGCTATTCCTCTTTGATCAACAACTACTGATGTAATATGTCATTTCATATATTGGAACACATCATTGCTAGCTTTGTACTTCCTCCAACCTTAATTTTGGAAAATGAGACACCATTTAAGAATAAGGATGAGAAGAATTTCTTAGAAATGTTCAACATATAACATTGCTTTTCAACACCTTATTTCCAAAATCTAATCATCAAGCAGAGTCAACTAATTAAACACTTGAGAAAATCTTAAGGAGAAAAGTAAAAAGAATAAAGAAATATTGGAAAACATAACTAACATATACATTATGGGCTTATCGTATGAGTGTTAGATCATCAACTAGACATACTCCTTATAACCTCAACTATGGAACTAAGGTGATAATGCCCTTGGAGTTAGAGATTCCTTCATTAAAAAATTATCTTCAAGGGATTATTGATGAAAATACTTATAAAAAACAAACAATGATTGCATCAGCTAGAAATGCTTGACGAACAATGCATTAATGCTCTTGAGCATCTCCAAGATTACTCTAGAAGAATGCAACACAATTACAATGGTAATGTAATCCCTCATTCTTTTAATAAAGGCGATTTGTTGTTATCCAAAAATTAGCATAATGTCAATGCTAACATGACAAAAAAGGAAAGTTTAGCCCTAATTGGTCAGGCCCTTACACTTAATCAATTAAAAATTATGGATCTAAAGCTTATACATTAATAGAAATAGATGGTACACCTCTCAAAGACCTATTAATGTCTCACATCTATGTCGGTATTATGTCTAACCTCCTTGAATAGTGTGAATGGTAAAAAAATTGGTGTTAGAGGTTCCTAAATAGTATTCTATGTGCTCTCACATTGCTTCACAAAAACAAATTGTGTTTCTTGAATGAATATTGAAATAATTATTTTTAAATTTAGTTATTTAGGGTTAGGCTTCATAAGTTCATTTTTGTATGTTGTGTTAGATTAGATCCTTATATGCATTTAATGTCATTAAATTAGATCATAAGTGCATTTAATTTAGCATAACATATAACAAATGTCACATCTAAGATAAACTAGAATTATCAATGTAATTAGATTTCCACAATCCATATGATTTATGTTTGAATGCTTCTGGATTTGATTGTGTGTCCTTTTTTCATCGATGTTTCGGATCACACTCAGTGAACCATCATCAGGATAGAGAGTTGAAAAAGATGAGAATGAAAAAAAGGACACAATAATCAAATCGAAGCACTCAGACATAAACTAGAATTAGTTTTAATTAGATTGCATAAAATATACATTAAATCATGGATACATTCATTAAATTTTCTCAAAATATTATTTAATTAATCACATTTCCATTTAACATTTAACACATAAACAAAAGTAATAAAACATAAAATGCTCATATATATATATCAAAGTCTTGAGTACATTTCATCAATATATGCATTGCTAATGATGTCTATGAATGCTAGATCCCTCGGGATCTGGTGCTTGCATTTGTCCAGTGGTAATACATTAGGAGACAGTGGTATGCATTCATGATTGTGATCTACCAAGTGTACTAAGAGAAAACTATAAGCCCCAAACCTATCTAAGGGCCTCTTGACGCTCCCCTGCTCTCCGATCTCTCTCCACATGTAGTCTAACTACCTCATACTACAATCTCTCAAACTCTGTTGGGGTCCAAGAAAATTGTGCATCTTGGGCTGTATCAACTCAATGAATGTAACTCCTCAAACTATCATATGCTACCCGCAATGTGACATAAGGCCCGAACAACTCTAGATCCCACTTCATGATGTGCACGAGAACATAGTCTTAATCTGTTGCCTCCTCATACACTGAGGGAAAAACTATCTCTATGGCCACCTATCAGTAGAGATATTGAAGGTCTCTCACAACTCATGCAAGATACAAAATATAAACACAATCAATACATATCATGTGATATATATATACATAAAATTAAAGTATAAAGCATAAGTGTAAAGCATAACAATAAATGAAATATTATCACCTAGCTCTCTGGCAGACTATGAGAAAACAATCTCATCATATGTAGGGGGCATAGAGGATGTGCTAGCCCCTTTTTGGTTGTGAGTACTAGTGCCTATTGTAACTATTTATTGTGATCTAGTAACACAACAAGGACATACCTCTCCCCACTTGTGGTCCACTGGGTCTTCATCCACTACCTCACCATCCTCACTCATCGATTGATCCTCCTCCTCATCCTCCTCCTTGACCTCCTCCTCCTAGCCATCATAGTCAAGATATGCATCCTCATCATACTCCTCAACAATAACATATATAAATATGTCTACAACCCTATAGTGTCTCTCCCTCGCCTTGTCCTCCACCTCATCTCCCTCATCTAGGAATGGTCCTACATTTCCTATCGACTCATCCATCAAAAATATAGGGGCCGATCATGCTGCTGACCACCACTCCTCATAGTCATCTATGGCACCAACATCATCAATGTCAAATACTAGAGGCATATCATGATCTGAATACTCAAAGTCACTCTAGAGAACATCATCGATAGTGAATTGTCTTGAATCACCAGGTATCCGGGCACTCCGCACTAACCTCCTAAGAAAGGATTGTTCCCTATGTGCTATCTGAATCTGACCTAACTAGTGCATGACATGATTATAATAGAAAGGTCGTATAATATAATCGTGTCCACCGATCAAGAATCTATCCATCTGTAATCATCTCATCTATTGATTCTCATCTCACCACTATAGGAAAAGTTGATAAGGTCTCAAAAGGATCTCATCCTCCTCTAGACAATCAAAGAAGACTCTCCAAAAGTGCAAATCGCCATACTACCAAAATCATCACAAAGGATAGCTGAAAGCTCGAAGACACCCTAAGCCTATCGGACATGGAAATCCCACTACCCTGATACATGTGATATGCTCCAAGCACCACACTTGTAGAAGAATAAAATGTACCATGTTGTCCACCTCCCAAAATACAAACCGCTTGAGATCATAGTACATATATGCTAGGATACTGCACCCCTAGGTGTATACAATCCCATCCTCTACCATCTCATGAATTAGGTGTACAAGTCCTCCCTCCTAGTGTGCTCCTAGACTGTTAGGGATGAGTACTAGTGCAACTATCATCATCATAATCCCCACAACTAGTGGAGCCCATGAGTATAGTAACATCGATAAGACTATCTACGGTCTCACCCTCTCATCATGTACTGGTCCGCTAAGGAAAAATTGCATGTCATATTTCATCTCACAAAAGGATTGCTCCACTAGAAAATATACTTGCTCACCCTGAATAGGAACTCAAAGTATGTAGTGTACATCCTCTAATGTGATAGTCATCTCTTCGGTAGGTATATGAAAGGTGCATGTATCAATGTCCCACCGCTCTGGTAAGACCATCAGTATCGAATCATGGTACCTCATCAGGGGCATGAGGTACACATAGTATAAGCCTATGGTCTATAAAATATTTTTATCCCCTACTAAAAGAGTGGGGGCTTGGAACATTGATTTCTGGAACCCTATTGGACACTTACCCTTCTAGGATCTTTCACCTAAAGGGGAAGGAATCAGGTTAAAAATGCTTATGTTCGTTCACATTCAAAGATTAGTGTGACATGGATGGAACATGGATACACCTAGATTTAATGTTTGAATGCAGGAAACTAATAAGATTGATTTACTAATGGATGGAAACTAAAGGAAAATGACTTGTTTGAAAACACATTGTGGAATGAGAAATCTCCTAGAAATGGATTAAAAACTGTAATAGAAATGAATAAAACTAAAAGAGTACACTTAAGATGTTGAAGAAGACAATAAATTTCTTTTGAAATGCTATTGATGATATTTTTCAAGCCTGGAGGGACTCATTCACCATCTTGGGTGAATTAGTCCCAGTTCTGGTAAACTGAGCTAAAAATTTGTTTCTGTTAAAAGGGTGTCAGAAAATGCAAAAAAGTTAAAACTTACCTGGAAGTGGGACTCATTCACCACCCATGTAGAATGCCACTTTTGAAGTTTTGAATATTCAAGAGTGGCTTTCAGAGCTTCAGATCTACACTTAAGCTTCCCATAGGTGTTCGCTTTCGAAACTCTGATTCATGAGTCTAAAAATGAGAGTTTGTTGATTCTTTGACTTGTTGAATGAAGATAGGACTTTCAAAACCTTGCAACTTGATATTCAATGAGTTCTAAACTTCCAAGGGACCTAAATGTACAAACACACAAGCTAAGAAGAAGAAATGTTGATTGTTAGGGAATGGGGATTTGCCTTGGTCAAACCCCGTTAAGGTAATTAAACCAAAATGATGAAGGAATAGAATGAAACATGAAATAATGGAATTGATTACCTTTCCATGATGGTTGACCTTGAAAGTTTGCAACAAAACATGTAGAATCTTCCCTTGGATGTCTATGAAAGCTAAATTAATGTCTTGCAATGTGAAATCCCTAGCTTGCTTGAGAAGATAGATGATGAATGATGTGAATGAGAGTAAGAGATGAATGAGAGAGATATAAGATAGGAGATATGGGAAAATGAGGTTAAAATCACTTATTTATACACCCTTGTGCCTTAGTTACTCATTCATACCTCATCACAGACTGGCATCAAGTGCTTTTGAATAAAAACCTGAAAGGAAATTTTAAAATTTTTGAATTTGGGGCCAAGGGGGACTCATTTTCCACCCATGGTGAATGGATCCCACCTACGACCTAAAAAATGGGTGTTGGGAATTATGTTGTATTTAATGTTTTTTGTCAAGATAATATTAAAAAATACACTTAATTAAGGCATATGAGGGAATAAAGGGACCAAATAAAGCATGAGAAAGGGATAAATAGTGAAGTTGTGCCTAGAAAAGCATGAAAGCTTGTTACAAGACTTTACAACACTTAAAAATAGGACTTTTTTAGTGGTGAAAAGATGATTTTTAGGTGAATTGTAATGAATGGAGTCTAGAAGAGTGTAGAAATGTCTTACAACACTTTGAACAACACCTTCACAAGATGTCATTAAATGTATTTTATTTAGTTTTCAAAGGTCAGAGACCTAATGGGGAGGCATAAAATGCCTCACAACACTAGAATCAAGGCCTCATTAAGTCAATTTAATCTCATGTCAAGCAAAGGGTACTTTTTTCTATGACACAGGGCTGAATCTCAGAGAAGACTAATTTTTCTACCACCCAGACCCTACCAAAAATGGGTGGGAATCTAACAAAAAAGTAAAATATGTCCTATAAGAAGTCTAAAATCTTAAACTTTTACATCTAAATTTATAAAATTGTACTAAGGTTGTTCTAGTGTACTTTCCTAGAGGTCCTAAAGACTTTAAAACCCTTTTGGGATACTTTGCGAAGAAATGAGACACTTTGCAGAAAAGTGGGACACTTCACAAAGAAAAGGGACACTTTGCGAAAAGGGGGACACTTTGCAAACATTTTTCCAAGGCCCTAAATTAACCTAGAAATGCGTAAAAATAATCAAATATATATGTTAAGGGAAAAGCTAAGTGTACGATAGAAAAAATGGATCATTTATATTTTCATGGTCTTTTAGGCCTTTCTCTCATGATGCTTGATCTATTTTTCCTTGATTTAATGTTACAATGTAACTTATGCATTCACATTAGGTCCTTAATATTCAAATTATGATGTCATGTGAAGGTGTTGTGAAGTGTTGTAACACATTTATACACATTTCTAGACTCTTCTCATTACAATTCACCTAAAAATCACCTTTTCATCACTTATCAAGTCCATTTCTAAAGTGTTATAAATCCTTGTAACAAGATTTCAAGCTTTTCTAGGGTTTTTATCACTATTTACACCTTTCTTGTGCTTTATATGACCCTTTATTCACTCATAAGACTTAATTAAGTTTGTTTTTAATGTAAGCATGACAATCAACATTAAATGCAAGATAATTCCCAAAACTCACTTATAAGCCTAGAGTGGGACCCATTCGCCATGGGTGGCAAATGAGTCCCTCTTGGATCCAAATTCAAAATAATTCAAATTTCCTTTCAAGTTTTTTTTTTTCAAAAATACCTTATTCCATCCTATGATGTTGTAACCATTGATTTTTGGGTTCCTAAGACTTCTCTAACTCTTCTAGGGTTTTCACCTAAAAAGGAGAGAGGTAGGAACCAAAATGCTAATGGTTCATTCAAATTTGTTATGTGCAATGTTGTCGAATTTAGATGAAGTAAATTAACTGCAATTAAGTGATCCAAATGAATAAATATGAATGCAAAAGTAAGATTTATGTTATGTTTGAAAATACAGTGTTGTTTGAAAAAAAGCTTGAAAGAATGAATAAAAATGCAAATTAAACTAAACAGAAGGTTGTTTCTCAGAATGAGTGTACTTGGTAAATTGGAGAAGAAATGAAAAAAATTGGAAAAATGATAAAACTTGAATTTAAACTGACTGGGACTCATTCACCACCTTGGGTGAATCAGTCCCAGGTCAGGACTTTTTTGCACATAAGTTGTTTTCTAACAGTCGGGAACCTGGATTTGCATCTAAATCAAATCTGCACCTCAAGAGGGACTCATTC
>VDFB02013092.1:0-76351 GCA_007258455.2 Sequoia sempervirens | reverse complement strand
TCTTACATCCTATAGGCCGAGTTTGATGCCATGAAATCTACTCTTGAACTCCCCTAAAGTTGCCTTTGTCAAGTCAAAGGGTTTTCGTCTTCTAATTGAAGAATCCAAAAGGTTTTTGTCCTTTGGTTTACTATAGAATTGAAGGATTTCATCCTTAGTCCAACACTTTGCACAACATGTTCTTTGAGGTTCACTAGAGTTTTTTGATGTAAATAGTTGAATGGATCATTTGCTGTACTTCTAGTTAGAGATAACAAGAAGATCCACGGTCAAAATAGAGTTCCTGCCAAAAACATTGGTTGAGAAGTCACAATGATCTAAGGTTCGTAGGCTCCAACTACCCCATTAAATAAAATATATCCGTTTACCACCATGGACACCACAAGTATAGCCAAATTTGCCTTCTAAAATGTTAACAATGTTTAGGCGGGAAAACCATGCTTAAAAAGGTAACAGCTTCAATCTAGGCCATTAATGGTGGTCAAGTTGTGTAGAGAGTTAGGTGAGGTGAATAACACAAAATGGTGGGAAAGCTAGAGTTTGGAGTTTGGTGAGGCAAGGAGAGGCATATGAGCAGGAAAAAGATTGAAACTTTGAAAAGAGAAAAGTAAGGAGTGGGGTTTAGTAGAAAGGTATGCCGAGAGGGCCAAGTGTGAAACCAGCAAAAGGATCACATATAGAAACTCAAACACATATCCTCAATAATTTGAGAAAAATGAGACCAAAGTAACCGGAGATGATTAGGTTTAGCTCACCAAGAATAAGGGAAAAAGTACAAGAATAAGGGAAAAAGTGCTTTCGAGCCTCAACATGAATTTTACTTAAAATGGGACATTACATTTTACTAACATGGGCCTCATTGTAAGTGTTTTTTTGTTCCCAAATGGATTCTCAACAAATTGGTCATCAAGGGGATGGCTAGCTATCCACAAGAAAGGATTTACATTATTAGTGGTCTTACATTGCGCATTGTTTTGGGAAGACCCTGAACCTCAAATAGTAAGGCTAGAAGCATGCATGTTAAGATTTGGATATGGCACTAACAAATGCAAGAATTGCTGATGGGTTAAACATTGCACCAAGGTCTAAAGGTATTGACTTGCTAATTTACGTAAGGCAAGAAATTGCAGCTCTTCTTTTGTAAGGAGAGATGATTTCCCCAAGGTTTAGGTTGTTAGGTCTTAAAATATTGAAATAACTTGCTAGGATGAGGCATGAGTCAAAAGACAAGGGGCCCACTAGTGATTGATGATGTTTCTAGTTAATTGCACTTGGGTCATTTCTTTCCCTTATACAAAGATAGTTGTGCATAAACACAAAATTGTTGAAAGAAATATAAATGTTCCTACATAATAATATTCAACTAAGCTCAAGAAAAAACTAAAATAAATCTAAAGTGCTCTCCAAAACCAACCAAGAGTGAAAGTAAGATGAAAAGATTGAGGAGCGCCTTGTCTGACGGTGATGGTTTGGAGGGTTCGCCGATTGCAAGGTTGGTGGGTTCTCCTTTGCTTTCCCCTTTGTTCGACATTGATGGTATGTACGATTCTTTGGCTTGGTCGGCGAGGTTGACAAGGTCAGTGTACGCTTCGTCAAGGAGTAGTAGGTGTCATGCTATTTCTTCCCACTCTCCCTTCGTGCATTCTCTTGTCATGAAAGTTCTCTTTCTCTCCCGACTATGACTTTTGCTTAAGCTTTTGCTTTTGCTCTTGGGTGGACTCAAGCTTTCCCTCAAAAACCCTTCGCCTTCTTCAACTTTACCCCTTAGTCGTCTCCTTCATTCTCTTTGTTCAATGATCCTTAAAGATCACCTAATCTCTTGATCTTGACCACATTGTAGTCTCTTCCCGACTTCATTGGGGTCTAAGGGCACAAATCTCTCAAATCTGACCCGATTTCAAGGCAACGATGCCAAATGTTTACCACTCAATGTGATGTCCCTTACTTGTTAGGTTCTAAGGTTGCTCGAGAGTTAAAGGATTTGGATCTTTATTCCCACCCAAAGGCCTTCTGTAATAGGGTAACGTTGAAATGATTCCTGCATTCACCATATGCATACATGTCCACAAGCTTATATGTTAGCTTTAATATCAAGTATCCAAAATCAGACATAATCATAAATGCAGATTGGTAAACAAAGGAGTGCCATGGGTGGATCCACCCTGAAGCCCTCAAATAAAGCTCAAGAGGTTGTCCATCACAATCCTTCTTGCCTAGTGGCTTAGTACCTGCATACTCCACTCATGGCAACACCTCAAAAGACACTTGTCCTATCAGGGGAGAGGAACCATAGAGTCCAAGTGGCCTAAGGCCTACCACCTCCTATTGCCTAACCCTTGCTTTGAGCCTGTGGGGTTGAATCTTAGGTGGTACCCCCACCCCTCCATGACCCAACCCTTGTCTTGGGCCTTGTCTTGGGCCTATAGGGCGGAATACTAGGTGGGGTTTTTAGGCAAACCAACTTACTCATGATTCACCCTTCTTGATAGGTTCACAAGCACAGAGCAGACAATCTTTATATAATCATAGAATATGCAGTATTAGTGATTCATTTGTATTTGCATCCATTATGCTTTGAAAGTATTTAACATGAGTGTATAATCAAATGAGCCCCATCATAACAATGTATCTGAATGCAAAAGTAAATGTGGCAAGATATATATATATATATGTCAATCTTAATATTCTTTTATCCACGATACATGACAATGCATTCTAATAGATCTAGCATCAGTTCAATATAAATGCATACTAACATCACTATATTCATTATAAAGGTATGCATGATATATTGGGGGTGGAGCCATGGTTATTGAAGCAAAATCATTTTGTGCAATGCCATCTTATGGCCAATCAAGGAATACATAGTCCATCATAACATAATGCAAAGTTCTTTCCAAATATAGTGAATCTATCCCAGGTATGATGCATTATGGTGAATCGACTTCAGAATTCAAAGACAAACTGGACAGTTCGATGAGTATGGTTAAGAATATATCCAGCAACACAAAGTTCGAATATAGAGTGCTTGATCACACAGAATGCTTGCAGCATCATTATGTCGCATTTTGGGAGAAACTAGATATTAAAGCTATGTGAAGAAAGTTCACCTTGGTTTGCTGGATCGCTTGTATTCCTGTTGCTACGTCTTTCTGTGCTTTTTCCAAACTACATATATATCTTCGTCATTCCCTTCTTCTCCCTTAGGTCAGGTTTTGATCTCCTATATATGTCTTTTGAGGAGGCTTGACGTGAGGAGTTGTATCTCCTCACATACGTCTTTCCCCTTTAACTAATCACATCCCTTTTAAAATGGTTTTAAGAATGTTTACATCTTAAAGACTTGTTTTATTCCCTTTCTCACCCATTCTCCTTAACAAGTTGATATTACTGACAATTATTATTATATTGGTAATGGTCATTGCTTATTGACAGTAAGATTAATTGCTATTGATAATTAATTTGCCGCCCATATCTTTTTCAATATAATTCTCAGTTGATAATGTAGGAAACGCTTTGGCAACGACTATTCATATATGAGTGATGATAAACGAATTAGGCCCTCTGTTGACTATTTAATTGTTCTAGTGCCATTGGGACTATCAGGTATGTTTGAAAATCATTGCCGCCTGGGTCTTTTACCCGTTGTGCCTTTGTGATAGAAAACATGGTGTCAATTCTTATTATTCCGTGGAGATTGTATTGAGGAGATTTGCATAAGTTATTTTTGGGCTCACATAATAAGAATATTATGTCCGCTGCTTCCAAGGCTACCGTTCAACACTATGGTTGGCATTGTTTGTCTTTATGCCCAACGTGGAAATTCAAAGATTATTCTGAGTCACCATATTAGTCTTCTCCTTGGGGTTAGCGGCTCTGCTATGAGTAGCGGCAAGATAACAAATAGCTCCCAACACTCTTAACCCCTAACGCCATCAAGATATGAATCTTTGACCAACCATGTAGGCTTCTTCGATAAACTTTTTATTGAATACTAAGAGCCGCATCTTGGGAGGAAAATGTTAATCGTGGGATTAAGGAGCCACATATTTATGTGACAGTGCCTTGCTTAAAGCCGTCGATCTTGGCCTATTATTATAAGGGAGCCGTTATATATGCTAGATGATGATATTTGAACTGGATATGTTAACGCCTGTAGAATATGCTATTATAGTCTATGAACGTTTGGCTATGCTGAGACTAATGACGACACTAATGAGATAGGGCATTTTATCGCATTCTCTATAAGTCTGTATATCGGGTATTTAAGTTCTATATTGCATTTTGGTTGATTGTGATAATCTGTCCTGTTAGTTCATTGGTCTTTATATATACTCCCGATGACAAAAGAGAAGTTGACGATCTAATTGTATTCATGGAGCGTAGGCCTGATAATCTGTTGCCAACGGTAAGGTATATTCATTGACTAATGCGCCGAATAGAGAATGGACATAACATGATAATATCGGCAGGGATAGGGGAGTTGGTGAAGATGACAGACTTCCTTGTACATCATATGTGCCCGATAGTTGAAGACAAATATGGCGGTGGTGTGGAGCTTCTACTCAAAGCTTGGCAAGATGCATACTCGGCAGGAGAATAATAGAAGTCAATCCCTTCGATATGCACAGTAGGATGACTACGGATTGATCAGGGAGTTGATAATATCGGCGGGATAGGGGAGTTGGTGAAGATGACAGACTTCCTTGTACATCATATGTGCCCGATAGTTGAATACAAATATGGCGGTGGTGTGGAGCTTCTACTCAAAGCTTGGCAAGATGCATACGCGGCAGGAGAATAATAGAAGTCAATCCCTTCGATATGCACAGTAGGATGACTACGGATTGATCAGGGAGTTGATAATATCGGCAGGGATAGGGGAGTTGGTGAAGATGACAGACTTCCTTGTACATCATATGTGCCCGATAGTTGAAGACAAATATGGCGGTGGTGTGGAGCTTCTACTCAAAGCTTGGCAAGATGCATACGCGGCAGGAGAATAATAGAAGTCAATCCCTTCGATATGCACAGTAGGATGACTACGGATTGATCAGGGAGTTTATCTTAATCTATGTAACGACTATATTTAAATTGTTTAGTATTTACACTTAATATTTATAATAATTTATAATTGTAATTTATATTTTTAAGGTTCATAGTATTATATTTGTATGTTAATATTTATATTTTAATATCTATAATAATCGTAATATTTAAATTATTAATATCTATATTTTAATATTTATGATTGTAATAATTACAATTATAATATCGTCTATGACAATTATAATTGTGATGATATCAATTCAAGTATGCCTTTGTTATCTTATGCTCATGTTTTGGGGACATGACACTCGATCTCATGAATTAAATACATGAATTAATAATGGAGATGATAGTGCTTACCAGATATATGCATAAAATATATCTTTATTCACTCATGAAATTATTATTAAGGAAGAATTGAGCTTGTTAGCCAAGAATCATAGTTGATCTGAATAGATCATCCTCCTCTCGTTGATGATACACAATGTATTTAAAGGACCCGACGATCGTTAACCAACTTACGTTTATAACTACCCAAAGTTGAAAATCAATTAATACAAACAATTAATACATAGTCGGATAACCAATATTACCAAAGCATAATAATAGACATTGTACACTGACTATGGAATATCGGTGTCTAACAACACTTAACATAGTTGTCTTTTGAAGTTTCAACATTGAGCAAATGCATATTGGTGTCTATCAACACTTAACATAGCTGTTTGTTGAAGTTTGAACATTGAGTAGATACATATTGGTGTCTATCAACATTTAACATAGTTGTTTGTTGAAGTCTCAACAATGAATTATCATTTAGAGGTTCATATTTGGTTTTCATATCATACAATTAGGTATTTTCAATTGCTTGAACTACATCATCAACAATCTTTTTGTTGTACCCAAAATTAAATTTTTTGCTTCATTAAGGCATTTTGGAAAAGTGGTCATAATCTTGTAAAATTGTCATCAAAAGTCAAAAAAGGTCAAAATTTCTAAAAATAGAAAATTTATTTTTTTAGAAATTTTTGGAAAATAAACAGACCATAGGGTTTTTTTGGGTTTATTGTCAAAAGGATGCTCGCAATTTTTTTCTAAAAATAGAAATTTGCGTGTTGGCCCCTTTTTTTTAGGGATTCATGCATGTTGGTGAAAAACTCATATTTTTCAAAATCTGACGATTTGGGTCTCTTCAGAACGAAATCATCTACAAAACCCAGACTTCAGTTTTTCAGCCCTATTTTTTAGGAAAATGTCTAAAAATAGAATCTTTGTAGAGATGGTTCAAACTGATTTTGATTGGTTGAAAATATGTCTTGATCACGTTGGTCGAGTTAGAATCATCAAAAAGTTAGTTTTTCTCTGGTGGGTCTATTTCACCTTTTTAGAAGAAAACTTAGGACCTCTGAGGTCATCAATGGAGGATGGCCAACTACTAGGTGTTAGATTCAAAGTCTCAAACACTGCACAAATTGATCTATGGTGAAAGATGCTCGAAAAAGGATGAACGGAGGAGGGGAATCTAAAAATAGCGAAAATTGTGAAAAATATTCTAACATTGGAGAAGTTGGGCGCCTTATTTCAAGGGAGGCGCCTGACAGTTAATGCCTTAGCCAATTTTTCAGTTTTCATGAATCATGCACGTGCAATTGTGAACATGGTCAATGCGATAGCAACGACGGTCGACGCAGTCGACGAAGGTGGTGAATGGTTGGCGAGGAAAGTTGAAAATCTTCAAAAAATGGTTAAGTATGGAGAATTTGGGTGCCTTATTTCAAGGAGGTCGCTCATGAGCTCATGCCTTAGAAATTTTTTTGTATTTTTCAAAAAACGTGCAATTTGACTCCGTTAACCCAGTTCAGATCTAGTCAAATGTAGTCAAAAGTAGTTTTTAAGGTTTGAAAAGCGAGAGATCAACTCAGATATGTTTAGGCTCTTCAACGAATCCATCATATAGTTCAGAGGACCTATTAGACAACAGGAATCGCAATCGAACAAAGGCGAAAACATGCAAAACAAGGAAAAGTCAGAAAATTTAAAATCCTCAAAAATATTCTAAGTTTGGAGATGATGGGCACCTTTTTTCAAGGAGGGCACCCAAACCTCTAACACTTAGAATCTTTTATCGTTTTTTCATAAAATGTTAAAACTTCTTCGTTAGTCTAGTTCCGACTTTCATAGAATCAGTTAGATGCCGTAATAGAGGCTGGTATGAGGTATCATTCTTCTTAGATTTGATCAAGCTTGTCAAATTGGTTGGCTTTCAGTCTCAATTGTTCATAGATTGGCAGAAAATGATGCCCAAACAGGGGGTACCAGCTTTCAGAGGCACGCAAAATGAAAAAAGTTGAAAATCTCAAAAAAGTTTCTAACACTGGCAAAGCCAAGCGCCTTTTTTCAAGGAGGGTGCCTTTCTTTTCATGCCTTAGTAACTTTTTTTGCTTCATCCATGTTTTCTTCTGTTTCAACATCTGTCAACAACTTCGAGGATTTGCAAACATATTTTGATGACGTCGGATGCTAAAACGAAGCTGGGGATCACTTCAGTAGCGGTCAAAGATTAGATTGCCATGGAAAAACATAGATTATTAGTCAACAATGCCAATGTGACGAATCGTCATAGTCAAAGATAGGCTTCAATGGAGGCTGAGGCGAGCGTAATTTGAAAATTTCGAAAAATAAACTGACATTGGTGAAGTTGGGTGCCTTATTTCATGGAAGGCACCCAAGCCAACTTGACTTAGTGAATTTTTTGAAAATATCTTCTTCATGCATAATTTTGATGCCTTATTTTCTAGGAGTTCTCTGAGGTGATGCAAATGAAGTCAGATATTTTTGCATGCAGGCTCCAAAATAAAAGGATTTTACATGAAAACGCTTTTATCTCTAAATTCTATTTAGGAAAGCTTTAAGCATTCATTTTTCATAATTTATAGGTTGGGTTTCAGAGGAAGAAACATAAATTTTTCTTCTCATCAAGATTTGGAGGCTCAAGCGAAGTGATTTTTCAACTTTCTTTGTGGATTCAAGATTGGCAAGCACAAAAGCTCACTTTTTCATAGTCTATTTTTCTAGGGCATCACTTTTCAGAAACAGGTGGTCAAAATTTTCAACTTTCATTGATTTGGGTCTACTTGTTCTTCGCTTCTCTTGAAGATTGGAAAATTTTATAATTTTCAAGAGAGTCTACTTTTTCACAAATGTTCAAGAAATTCTTAGATTTTTGAAAATCTAACGATCTGGGTCTCTTCAGAACGAGATTGTTTACAAAACCCAGACCTCAACTTTTTTCTAAAAATTTGCATGCCAACCCCTACATTTTATGAGATCTTTCTTTTTTTGGGAAAAACTTAGTTTTTCGAAAATCTGACGATCTGGGTCTCTTCACAATGAGATTGTTTACAAAACCCAGACCTCAGTTCTTCGACCCTACTTTTTAGGGAATCTTGCATGTTTTTAAAAAATCAGATTTTTCAAAATCTGACTATCTCGGTCTCTTCAAAAAAAAGATTATCTATGAAACCCAAACCTCAGTTTTTTTCGAAAAATTTGCCTCTTTCTGAAGAAAAATCAGCAAGCTATTTTTAGCATTTGTGTAGAACTTTTCCGAACATAGGCGTGTTCACAGTGAAACTTCAAGTTTTTAGACATGCAATACTCTCCAACGGAGATCAGGACCAAATCATTGTTGCTCCACAATTTCTTGAGAACCTTCGAGTCCGACTTGCATCATGTACATCCAGTGTTTGATTTGCATGCTTTGGAAGGCGTAGGAAACACTGCAGTCAAAAATCTTGATCGTTTCGGTTTGCTTGCAGCAACTCCTATTCCCATCTCAGTGCAAAGCGTTGAATTTGTAATTGCTTGTGTCAAGCGTTACAATCCAACTTCATGAGAAATCATATCAGCAGATGGGCGTAGTATTTGAAGCCTTAGGCTGAAAGATATTGTGAGAAGTGTTTTGCAATACACCATGCATGAATTTTTTTATCATATCTATTGTAGAATGTGAAAGGGTGTGTTATGCACGAAAGGACAACTTCCGGAAGAGGATGGCTCAGAAGTGGCTGAAAGAGACGCAAAATACTTTGCAGTGACTTCAAGGATGAAATTGCAGTCATGATTACTTTGCTCAACTGAGTCATAGGTCAAGTAGAGGCTAATAAATTGCAGCCTTGGATGTTTTATGTCATCTCCTAGATTGTTGACAGAACAAAACATGATGACTGGCCAGCATTGATCAGTGATTGTCTCCACCGTTAGATGACAAAATTCTTCAAGGCCCACGAGTTCCACATGATATCATGCCTCATATATCTCATGGCCTTTCAAGGAAAGTTTAGAGGTTTGACTCTCATTGGAACCTTGGGTGTTCAACATGTATATGATCATTACCCATAGCTAGAGTTTTCAGAATTTGAGCGACGTTACAAGCGGGTGAATGATCTATTCCTAATGTATACGGTGTGAGATCTTGATCACGAGTTGCATATATGGATTTTAGCAGATTCCAAATTGGCAATGGCGGAGTGGGCTGATTGGCTTATCCAATTCCCCACGTTCTCCTACATAAGAGTATATGTCTTCTTAGGTGATCTAGTCATGCTACCTAGATATCCAAGAGATGAGGTCGTGTTCATGGAGTTTCTAACGCAAGTACATGAAGTGGACACCTTTTTGCATAGCAGACGCAAGCATGCATTGAGTTTCCCATTTGAGATGAGCATATATAGATGCAAATCAATAGTTGATGCTAAGTTGATGAGTGATGAAATGTCGAAGTTTGGTCTCAAGCTTTTCAAGGAGAGACACTCATATGATCCTCTTGGTGTCTTCGCATCCCGTCTTGGTCAAAATCAAGCATATGTGCCCACAATTGAAGATTTCTGGGTTAACTGCGAAGATGAGTTCGAAGTATGCAAGCGCAACTACTCTAGACTTACCCTTCGGTAGATGACTGATTTCTTATTAGAAGATGTGGAAGGACTTTCAGATGATGAAGGGGAAGTTCTACTTCCCATGTATGCCCAAGATCAAGTTGAACAACGGTCACTTCCATAGGTTGATTGGTTCGCCAAAGAGAGTACCTCCATCGAGGAAAGAACAAGCCAAGTTGTCAAGAACAAGAAGATATTCCTAAGTAGTAAAAGTACACGAAAGGTAGTTGCAGAGCCGCTAATAGTTCATACATCTCTACCTTCTTCTTCTAGACCAAAGCCCAGAATGAAAGTAATGAGCGTTCCTCCAGAAGGTTCAAAGAACAACAAAATGTCAAGGAATTTGAAGGAAAAGATGAAGTTTCCCATTGGGACTCAACAAGAACAACCATTAGATGCATCGGAAGTTCCAGTTGAGTGAACACCTTAAGTTGAAACCATGCCTCCATCTCCTATTCTTCCATCATTGTTGAGGCCTTCTCCTATTCATATAGATTTAGAAGGCAATTCACCAGTTCGCAATGTCTCAACACTTGTTGATCCATCAAGAGTTGCTGAAGCTGGAATTGATCCTCCCAGAGAAATTAGTAGAGACTTCTCATCTTGGCTTGAGAACTTGTTGGGTAGGAAGAGGAGGAAGCCTTCTTATCAATTAAACTTTGCAGAGCTCGACAACGTCTACCAAGACATATCAGAGAAGAAACTTAAGAAGAAAGTTCATATGGAGAAGAATCTTGATGGCGAGATCGTCCTTGAATTTGCCACACCTCCAGAGGACAAGAACATTGATGAGGTTGAAATTGATGACTTCAAGGTTGTCAAGGCCTATCTCAGTAGAAGCACCCAACATACTGATGTAAATCTCTTCGAGGTTGCAGCAGACAATTTGAAGGAATGAGTGCTCAAGCATGGAGAAGATAAGGCAGCCCTCAAGGTTGAGATTCAACATCTGCGATAGTATGTTTCCAACCTTCTTCATGGTACTTCACGGGCCACCTTATTGCTTCCGCAAATTCTGGATTAACCTGTAGATCAACATCAACTGAGTCAATTGGTCATCTATAGAAAACATTTGAGAGATTGTAGAAGAATTCATCACCAGGGGCAGATTTATACTTATAGAAATGTACCAATTGAGGTACAACGTCCATGATCTTCGCTCAGGAATTCAGGAGTCCAAGCAAAATATAGCGGAAAGGAAGCCAAGAGACGAGATTGTTATTTCCAACTTGAGGACGGCTTATGATTCAGTTGTTGTAGAAGAGCATAAGAAGAAGCTTTTTGCTTGGAGAGAACAACACCTCTTCAAAGTAAAAACCTACGAAGGAATATATGCAGAATTGACTGAATATAGACAGAAGGTCGCTAGTACTCTCAAGTTCGTAAGCACGTTTGTGTCATAGATCCCTTGTCAATATCGACATGAAGATGGCACTTACTTTGATCTTGGGGAAGTACAAACAAAAATTCAGAACCTTGTCCGTGGCAGCTTTAATGGTGATCCTGTTGCCTTGAAGATGAATCATGTGGTTTCCATGTCAGCAAAATTTGATGAAGCGGCTGAAAAGAGAAAATAATTTCTAAATCTGATTGTAGGTGGTGAAGAGATGTTGGAAAGACAATACATTGTTCTGAAGAGTATCAGTATTCCCGATGAAGATGTAGTTAACAACTTTTTGGAGGATATGCTTTCCCAAGTTATCAATGAGTGAATTGCCAGTTGGAGCATGCGAAGATTTTCAGAGATAGAACTTTAGTAAAGGCAACAGTTAACTTGATGCCTTTTCCAAGTTTAACTAGCTGTTCTCATTCATGCTTATCAATTCTTTGGAAATATCAGATGTATAGTTGGAGCTTTTCTTGTAGTTAAATCAGTTAACTGACGTTTGTAGTCCAGCTAATTGTTAGTTATCTTTTGTTTAGACTAAGAAATAAAGCTTGCATGTTGGCAAGGCTAGTTGTTAAAAACAAGGAGATTTTAGGGTTTTCTACTCCTTTGTTTGTGTATAAATAAGGGCAGCCTTGCCTGTAATGAATCGGATTATTATTATTATTTTTTTTGATAGCAATTACAATGCAACACACACCCGTTAAGGTTAGCTCTAAAACCAAAACGATGCGGAAAACAACTCTAACCAAGGATGTACACTAGGATCCCGATGTTGGGCAAGGTGTGAGCATATGGTCAGAGGATCTTATGCACTGTTGAACTGAAGTAACTCTAACCAAGAATGCACCCTAAGACCCGATGTGGGAGGAGGGGCGAGCATATGGTCAGAGGATCCCTAGAAACTGCTGGCTCAAAGTAACTCTAACCAAGAATGCGCCCTAAGACCCGAGGTGGGAGGAGGGGCGAGCATATGGTCAAAGAATCCATGAGTTTAGTGACGGCTCAGCTGATCAACAATTTGAAGTACAATGCAATTTCTTAAAGTAAATAGGCGGCAAGCCAACCTCTTCCACTTATTGAGCAGGAAGTACAAGTAAGTAAATAAGAAAGAAGTGAGAATGCTGACAGTACTACTGTTCAGCTTACAAGGAAGATGATACCTTGCAAGTACCCTGTATTAGTGAAACATAACAAGCTGCAATTGTATAGACTATCTCCTAAATGCTCAATATGATCTCCAACACTCAATCCCAACCCAAATGATGATTTTCTCAATTCTGATATGACAGACCAGCAACCTAAATGTAATAACCAACAACCCAACAACTCACTAAAATGCATATATCTCACTCAAAACTCACTCTATTGACATGAAATCAAATGCAATAAGTTCTAATGCTGATGGCGCCCATGATAAAACACTAAAATGACTCCAAATGATCTTTATTTATTTTGCACGGAATTCAAAGCATACCCATAATGGTACGACCCTCAAGGAGGAGCAATTTCACTCTATAAAATCCATCTCTCAAAAATAAAATCTGCAACTTCACAGAAAGGGTCGCCCCTAGCAAGGAAACACAAGGATGTAACACCCAAAATGAGAATATTTTTATTTTTGAGTTTATGAGCAAAAACATACATTCAGCTACTCTAACCAGCAACTCCAAAATTTGACTGAAATGCCAGAACTCAACTACAATATGCAAGAAACCCAAGTACAACTAATCTCTCAGCTAGTTGCTATCTTTCAAGCAAGAAGTCAAGCCTAGCTAGGAGGTATGCATCCCTCGAAGCAATCCACTAACCATTCCGATAGCATAACAGTGCAATAAACATGAGATGAAGAAATGAAGAGAAGAGGCCTCCTTAAATAGACTTGCCAAGCATCTTCCAGAAGCATCTAGAAGGGTGCCCAAAACAGTCAAGCAATATTCAAATTTGAGTTGACCCCATATCCCTCCAAAGTGGCGTCCAATTTCATAAAGGCAATAATTCTTTAATTTAAAATTATCTTCTCTTCAAAATTTGGCATCCCACCTCTAAGAGCAATATTTGACCTTAGAAATATTAAATTTCCTCCTGATGATGCGTCCACCCATGAGGTCCCCCTTTTCAGAACAACATAAAGTCATGTAGCTAGACCAAGGGGTCATAACATTAAAATATAACATTATTTTAATTAAAATACTTCTCTCCAGAAAATGCATAAAAAGGCCAAGAACAACCATACCAATTGAACTGACTGCAGAGAGGAGCCAACAGTACTGAAGCCAACAGGACCACTGCCAGAAATAGAATTTACTAAAAATAGTAAATTCAGGAAGTTGCTCAGAACACCATGCATACTATACCACTGCGAAGCTCTCTGAAAACCTAGAAAGAATTCGCAAACCAAACTCCAAGCTCCAAGTAACAACCCCCTAGAAAATCGGAAACCCTAATTTTCGCCTCCGAGTAGCCTACAGGTCTTCAAAATAGGGTAACGGTCAACTGCAAGAGTCACTGCTGAGAAGGGGACATTACATTGCCCATTTATTTTTAACCGTTTTTGTGATAACAAATTTGCTAAGCCTACTTTGCCTGCTACTTTGTTATTCAGTGTCTGTTCAACTTTGTCAAGTGTAATTTGGTTTGATTGTATATTGTATGCCTATTTTGCTACTATCTTTTGTCCCAAAAGTTTATTTGTTGTTATAAAATTGAGAAAGGAAATTGTGATGAGCCTAGCTTAAGCAGACTCAAAAACTCTTCTTTGTTCCCTTGAAATTTTGTCAAACAATTCATATGCAAGCTTCCAGCTTGCTGGTTTGAATTATCAGTCTGATATTAATGCTTTGTAATAGATGACAAATGCATAAGGAATGTTTACAAATGATTTCTATGATGACTAAGTTCATATCCCAATGCATAAATGACTTCTTTTAACCTTTGCCCAAGCAAATATATAATTTCTAAGAGCAAAATGTTCACTTACAGCCAAGTGACATTGTGTCGAACATTTTTCATGCAAACTAATTAAGTACAATATGCTTGAAGAAACAATGATGGCTCAACTACTTATTCCTCCTTGACTTATAAAATGAAAGCTCATTACATGGTTTGCATAAGATAGCCAAGACTCTTGGCAATTACAAATTATTCAATGGCTGTCACGCATGCACACCTACAGCTGACTAATAAAATCAATACAATATGCTGTGTTATTAATGCCAAATGATAAGGAACTTGATTATATGGAGTCGCCCAAGGTAAGAGCTGATGTAGGAATCAATCTCCAAGCAAGGTGAACTTGATTATATGGAGTCTCACTCCCTCAGTTATACTATCAATAAGAAGTTTTCGTTTCCTATGATCAAAGAAGAAAATTGCGAAAGCCCTAGGCTCCACAATAAACAATCAATCAAAATAATATTCATCAACTGGATATCGAGAATGAGCTCTTGCCTCTCTTTTTATTCTTTCCTTAGGAGAGCTCAAACACCTTCCTGGCCAATGTGGGATAAAAGATTTATTTCCACTTTAAATTATTCACTTAACGCACTTTATTATATTAAAGTGACTTTATTATTATAAAGTTACTTTATAACTTTATAATAATATTAAAATATTAAATAAATCACTTAAGTCATTTAAACTTTAATATCTCTTGATGTACTTGTCTTATTGCTAAGCCGTTTGAGCCAGGAGTCGACTCTCCCTGTTCTCCATGTGATTGGATGCCCGTCTAAAAATAGAAACCCTAAACAGTGACTTACTATAAATAGTAAGTATGTGAAATTGAGTCTAGAAACAGCTACAAAGGCCTAATCAAGGTCGACACTGCCAATATGCTCTGCTCAGGTGTCTTTCTATTAATAGGAACCCTGACTCTCCCAAAATAGTAACTTACTATAAATAGTAAGTGTGCCAATTTGAGTCAAATAACCTGTGCAAAAGGCCAAAACCTGAATCCAGCTGAAGAGTAATGTCTCTAATCATCGAGTAACTGCCACACAGGACCCTCTATCCAGACATATTAGTCTACAAGGGTTAGGAATAGGCTAAATCCACCAAACTCTAATGCTCACAAAATGGGGACATTACAAAAATCTCATGCCTACCTTGCTTTGATCTATTGTCTCAATCTATTTCAACACTTTGTTTTATGTTTTGCTTTAGTAATGTTTATTTCAGCTTACATCTCATAATTACAATGAGTCTTCATGTGTCATCTGGAAGGAAGTTTATTTAAGTTCTATGTTATCAATCATTCCTTGTTTACTTCTAACTCTCAAGCTCTGAATTTACTTGAGTTATTAGAAGCATCATTAGTTTAAGCCTAGTTGTAGTTGAAAGTTTACGAAACCAGAGAAAACCTCAACTACGACACAAAGTGCTTTATAACCTTGTGCTCTTAGTTGAGATAAAAAGATTGGCAATTAGTTTAGTATTTCTTTTTTAAGCATAATCAGCGAAGAGGGAGCTTCCCCTCCTAATTTGAAGAGCAGTTTAACTGTGCATAGTTGTTCGTTCCTAATTTGCATTCCAGAGGTGCGAATTGAAATGCCAACATTTTTGAAATTTCAGTAGTGATATAATATTCTCAGGTTTGCATCATTCCATTTTAGTCACTTCAAATATAATAATTTTTATATTGTTTCTTGAAGATGATTTTTTATTTTGGGTTTTGATATTTCTACATCATGAATTAGAATTTTCATGCTTAGTATTTATATTGTTAAAGATCTTGGTTGATTTATTGCTAGATCCATGCTATTAATGTAAAAGCATTTTGGATAGTTCATCGTTAGATCCCTTTAATTTGCATGTCATTATTTGCTATTATGGCATTGATCCCGAATTTGATGATATATTTTGGAATTGATTCATTTTTGCTATTTAATTGCTAGTTTGACATGATCGAAATTTCCATATCATTATCTATTAGTTTGCAATTGATTGATTTTGTCAGTTTCATATTATTTGTAATTTGGGCTGCTAGCAACCAATAAGTTGCTTTTTGTATTAATTGTTATCATTCTAGTGTCTGTATGCTCTCACCTTGCCTACATTGGGATCTTGGTGGCTATAAAGAGCTATGATTTGAGCTTATTGTAAAAATTTGGTGGATTTGAGCTAACAGTCTTGCTAGGGACATTACATGATGAGTGGTAGGATCCTATGACCAACATTGATCTAGCAAGATTGAATAGCCATAATTGGTACAACAAGATCCAATGGCCAAGGGGCTAAATTGTGCAAAGAAAAGGTGGGTCACCTCCATTTGGTTGTTTGGTCATGACCAATACAAACTAGAGTGTAGCATGAAACAAACATGCAAACAATGCCATAGATGTTTTCAGTAAACAAAGTGGTCCTGCTAGAATTAAATTGTTAGACAACTTAATGAAAAAACATTGGCTCTTAAAATGTTTGACCACATGAGTGCCTATGCATTTTACCCTGTCTAATAAGATTCATACACCTAAGCTCCATGTAACATCCAAACTATTTATAAACACATCAACCTACCACTTCATTGATAATCGATGATAAGATCCAATGGCATGGGATAAACAAACAAAGATTGATAATAGTGGATGCAAGGCATGAGATAAGTCATGTGGAGTTTATTATTGCCAGTTCACCCTCGACATGAAATATTACAGCCAAATAGAAAACATAATGTGAATAGTTCATGTGTTAGCTATGGAGTTGTGGGACTCGTTGCTAGTAACTTTGCACCAAAGGGAAATGACTATAGGGTGACAAGTCACCGTGTAGTTAGATTGAAAAGCACAAAGCCAAGGTAATGCGAAGGTCTTGGACTTGAAAAAAGACTCAAGGCTTGTGTGCAAAAGTTCTAAATGAGTTAGAGTACTAAGGATGCTTAACATAGGCCTAGCATGAAGTTCTTGGGTTGTTTATCAATGGGGTTCATGAGTAACTTGCAAAGAGTGACGTGGGACACATTTGTAGAAGTAAAATCAAATATTTGAAGAGTGTATGGACTTAATTGTTGTGATAAGAAAAACCAAGAAGAGCCAAGTGAAAAATAAAACTAGGCATCAATATTTACTGGTCGCAAGTCCAAATTGGACTTGGGCAAGTTGGGATAAAAGTGGTTCCAATAGAACTATTTTCATTTGGGTGCAAATTTTGAAGAGCATTTAATGTCCCGACCTTGATGAGAGGCTTGGTGTATTAGAAGGTTTGGGTTGGTTAAAAGGCTTCCATATTCGCATGACTAAAGTTCAACCCAAGAAGAGGAAGATGGGTGGAACATAACTATCTAATACTTGGGTTAGGGAGCTAACTAAGGTGTTGAGATGTGTGTATGGTTATGGACAACCATGTTATCTTCTGAGACAATAGTGACTTCTTTTCCTTTAGAAGGTTGATCCAACTTGGCAACTCCATTCTAATGTTTGGCCAAATAATATTGCTTGCTTATTGTTGATTTTTTCCTTGTGTAATTTTGTTTTGATATTATGCTTAAGACAAATGAATGGGCTTATTTCCTTTGCAAGGTTGACTTAACTTGGTGTCTCTTTTTTGAACCTTTTGATGGGTAACCAAATGAGATTGCATTTTTTTCTTTAGGTTTTCCTTGAGTAATTTAATTTTCTTTTTCCTTTAGGCAAGTACATTTTCTTAAGGGGCCTTAACTTTTTATAAGCATAGCTAGTAGTGTCATTCCTTGTAGTGTTGAATGTATAAGCACTTGAATTTAAGATTTGTGTGGATATTTGGTGATGTGCTTGGTTCTTAGTTGAAGGATGTTATGCTGCCATCTATTGGGTACAAATAATACTTGTGGATTGAACTATGACAAGGGTGAGCCCTAGGATCAAAATTAAGGTGAGATCCTAGGAATGAACTATGCAATGGTGGTGATCAACAACATACCGATGTACCAAGATATGTTCTTGTTGGTGTTTAAATTTACACCTTTTAATTCTACACAAAACATAATAGATGTGGATTAGAATTGCTTCTACAAATTGGAAGGGGAGTTGTCGAGTAAAATAAAAATTAACCTAATACGAGCAATATGTACTTGCAATTTACAATCTTTACAATGTTTTTTTGGGAATTTCACATTCAAGTTGAATAAACTTTAAATGTGTATCTTTTTGGGCTTGCTTGGTATAAAATATTGGGACGCTCTTTCAACACAAGGCAAAGGATTTGATGCTTTTTTAATTCTAAGACTAGATGCTTGTGCTATTCAATTAAAAATAGATACTAAAGAATTATAGTACACATGAATTGGATAGGTTAAAACTTAACACAAACATGAATATTGTGGTGAATTAAATGCAGGACTTGGTAGAAAGCAACGATCTACACCTTTGAGCTCACCTACTATTCAAAGCATTATTTTCCGAAGTGACTTAGCCATTAGCACACATGACAAGAAATATCAATAAACATTTATTAGCAATGTTGGCATTTCAATTCGCACCTCTGGAATGTGTATTAGAAATAGACAGCTATGCATAGTAAAACTGCTCTTCTAATTAGGAGGGGAAGCTCCCTCTTTGCTGATGGTGTTCAAGAAAAGTAAATTAAAACTAATTTGCCTATCTTTTTGGTTCAGCTAAGAGCACAAGGCTTATAAACTCAAGTGCCGTAGCTGAGATTTTCTGTTTTGGAATTTCAACTACAACTAGCCTACTCTAATGACGTTTCTAATTTCTCAAGTAAACACATAGCAAGAGAATTAGAAATGGACAAAGTTTGATTGTCTGACAAAACACTTAGATAAACTCTTTTTTCAACAAACAGCTACTTACTTTCAATGCAAGCTGAAATGGAGATCATATAAGCATAACACAATAAATGGAAATTTGAGACATTATATCAGGGCAAAATAGGCACAAGACTTTATTTCTCAAATCTCAGGAACAAAGATTACACAAGATACATGCACTGAACAAGAACTTGCAGCTAAAAGAGACTTGCAAACTTGTTCTTACACAAAGTGAACAACTACACAACAACGTGTAGGCAAAAGAGGCTCAACAATTTGTTATCACAAGTACGGTTGAAAATAAATGATCAAGGCTGCTCTTACTTATAGACAAGCAGAGGAGTAGGGAACCCTAAAATCTCCTTGCTTTTACAACTAAGGCTTGCTCAGCATGCAAGCTTTATTTCTAAAACTAAAAAAGATAAACATCTATCCACCTAAGAAAGCATGAAAACAGGAAATGCCAACTATTACAACTTATCTTCTTTCTCTTCTTCAAAGAGTAGATAAGAATTGAGATGAGAATAGAAAGAAAGCGGCAAGAAAGCTTTTAGATGAAGGTTGCTTTAAATCTCGATCACATTCGCCAAAAAGCTGGAAACTGTCTCTGTCAGGTGCATCAATACTATCAATAGCAAAGTTTCACTTTTCTAGGATTTCTTCACCATCTGCAATCGATCTCAGAAAATCTTCAACTTCGTTGGTCGCTTTCTCAAACCTTGGTGACATCATGGAAATGTGACTCATCCTTCCACCAACCAAATTACTGCCATCACTGCTACGAACAACATTCTGAAACTGGGCTTGCACTTCGTCAAGTCCAACATAGGAACCATCATCATGACTATACCGAGAAGGAATCTCTGCAACAAACTCGCTTATGAACAAGAAAGCCTCAACCACCCTTTGTCTGTATGCAACAAACTCCTTAGATATCCTCTAATAGGTTCTCACATTGAAGATGTGACGTTCTTTCCACGCAAGGATTTGTCTCTTGTGTTCTCTAGAAACCGTTGAGCCATAAGTTGTATTCAAATCTGCAATGATAATTTCGTGCCTAGGTTTCACTTCTGCCATTGATTGTTCAAATCCTTAAATCCCTTGGCGTAAGTCATGTACATTGTTCCTTAGTTGAAACATTTGTGCCAAGATTTCTTTTCCTCTGATGATGAAACCCTCAATCCATTCTTGAGTTTGCTTCCCACCTATTACCAACTGCCTCAACTGTTGATGATCAACTGGTGTCTCTAGAAATTGGGGCAGCAACTGAGTAGCTTGCGAAGTGCCATGGACAAGGTTAGAAATGTATAGCCCGAGTTGCCGAATTTCAGCCTTGAGGGCTGCCTTATCTTCTCAACACTATTTCTTGAAGAGTTTAAGATGTAACTTTGAACAAACTAACATCTGCATGCTTGGTGTTCTTTCCAAGATTGGCCTTAACCATTATGAAGTCATTGACATCAACTTCATCTCTGTTTCTATCTTCAGGAGGTGTAGTAGTCTCCATGATCATCTCACCATCAGGATTTCTCTTGAAGTGAATCTGTTTCTTTGCCTTCTTTTTAGGTGCTTCCTGATAGACATTGTCAAGATCATTAAAATTCAACTGATATGAAGGCCTTCTTCTCTTCCTTCCCAGGGAGCTCTCAAGCCAAGATGTGGTAGTATCTCTACTAACTTCACTGGGAGGTTCAATTGCAACTTCTTCATCTTCTTCAATCTCTAGATCAATATGAATTGGTGAAGAACTTGTCAATGGTGGAGAATCATGTGTCAAGGGCACATCTTCTGTTTCCGTCTGAGGTATACACTCTTCTGGAGGAGCTTCTGTTTCAATTGTTGGCTGCTCCTGTATGACTATACTCGAGAAGTCCAACCTTCTTCTTACATTCTTCATTGATCTGTTGCCCTTTACACCTTCTTGAGACTGACTTCTACTGTGCTCTAGAAGAAGGAGGAAGTGATGATTGTATTCTTGGCGGCTCTGTTGCTGGAATGGATTTCTTTCTCTTGAGGACCAAGAAAGTCTTGCTGTACTCTATGACTTGGCGTGTCCTTTCTTCCACTGAGATGTTTTTCTTGTTGGCCCAGTTGACCTGTGGAAGAGGTTGTTGCTTGATTTTCTTTCGAGTGTACATTGGGAGAAGTACATCTCCATCATCATCTGAAAGTCCCTCGATATCCTCTGACAAACAATCTTTCATTTGATGGAGAGTGAGTCTACTGTAACTACACCTCCGTACCTCGAACTCATCTTTGCAGTTGGCCCAAAACTCTTCAAGTGCGGGCACATGAGCATAGTTCTTCTCAAGTCGGACTGCGAAGACGCCATGAGGGTCATACGATTGTCTCTCCCTGTAAGGCTTGAGACCAAGTTTAGCCAACTCATCACCCATGGATTTGGCATCTGCTGCTGATCTACATGTGTAAATTCCCAACCTAAATGGAAAACTGAAGGCAGGCTTCTTCCTATTCTGTAGGACTGTGTGAACATCGTATGCTTGCCTTAAGAATTCCATGAAAACAACTTCATTTGATGGGTACCTCGGCAACATGAGTGGAGTGCTGGAGAAACCGTACACTCGGATATAGGTGAAGGTAGGAAATTGTATAAACCAATCTGCCCACTCCGTTATTGCTGCCCTGGTAGTTGATGAAATACAGACGTGCAATTCATTATCCAGGTATCGCACTGTATACATCAGAAAAGCTTTGTTTACCCTCTTGTAATGATGTGATGATTCTATGAACTCCAGTTGAAGGTAATAGTTGTAGATGTGCTGTACATTCAAAGACCCCATAGTGTTCAACCCTCTGAATTTGCCTTGGAAGGCCACTAGGTAGACAAGGTAGGAGACCATGTGGAACTCGTGAATTTGGAAGTATTCAGTTATTTGTTGATGGAGGCTATCACTGATTAAGTTTGACCAGTCATAGAATTCTGTCTTCTTCATCAAATGAGGTATAACATAGAACATCTAGGGTTGGAACTTTGTAGCATCCTCTTGACCAGTGATCCTGTTGAGCAAGGTGATCATTATAGCAATTTCATCTTTGAATTCCCCTCGCCCGACATTCTTTGGCAAAGTCTTATGTTTTTCTTTCATCCACCTCTGTGCAATCTTCTTGTTGTATTTCTCCGTATGCATGTCCCATGCTCTTTCACATTCTTCCTTGGAGATAGTCACACTTTCAGGCCAAGGTGGAATTGAGAAGCATTTTTCAATCACGTCTAGTTTCAGGCTGCAAATCACTCTTCCATCTACTGACTAAATCTCCCGAGTCGCCGGATTGTAATGCTTGATGCAAGCAATTACGAATTCCAGACTCTACACTGAAATAGGAATGGATGCTGCTGCAAGTAGTCCAGAGTGACCAAGATGCTTGACTACAATGTTGCCTGCATTCTTCAATGCTTGCAAGTTGAATACTAGTTTAATGTGGTGCAAGTCAGTCTCAGTTGTTTTGATGAAGTTGTGATATAGTGCTGACTTGGTCTTGAACTCGAGGGGAGTGTACTCCATTTTGAAAACCTTGAAGAATGATTGTAAACACACCTATATTCATACAAGTTTTGCACAACTTTTTAAATTTAGCTTGCTGGTTTTTTCTTCTTCAAACGGACGAAATTTTTCAAAAAAATTATGAGATATGAGTTATGTTCAAAATTTCGTTACAAGAAGACCTAGATCGCCCGTTTTTGAAAATTTTGAGGGTAGATTGAAAAAGTAGCAAACCCTAAATTCTTTAGATTTTCATGAAAAAAAAGCTGGCACCTAGGTTTTGTTTAGAAGTTCATTTTGGATGAACCCAGTTGATCAGATGTTGAAAATACTGAAGGTTGATTGAAAAAGCAGCAAACCCTAGGATTTGAATTTTTTCACAAAAAAGTTGGCATCTGGGTTTTGTTCATAAGAATATTTTAGAAGGACCTAGATGATCAAATCTTGAAAATTTTGTTGATTCTTCTGACATGCATGAAAAAAACAGCTGTTGCAACTTGAAATTTTTTTTCAAAAATTGTTTAGAATGATGAGTTGAGATGACCCAGACCGTTGAAAATTGAAAACCTTGACCTCCTTCAAAAATTTGATGTTCTGGATGAAAAAGAATGAAAAAGCAAGCTCCTTTGTTGCTGGTCTGAAAATTGATGAAGAACTTTGAAAAAAATCAGCAAGCTATGGCTCTTGAATCTTGAAAGAAAAACTTCTGTTTGCTGCCCCTCTCCAACTTGGACTCCACTTGCAAGAAAGTATGAAGAAATGGATGGCAAATGCATCTTAAATAAGCTTAGGCTTGAGAAAATCTGTTTTCTTTTGCTTTAAATCCATGCAAACCCTAGCCTGAGCTTGTGCATTGAATGTAGACGTTTTATCTTCCTCTTGAAACTTTGAAATTTTTAAAATTTTGGCTAAGGCATGGCATCTTGGGTGCCCTTCTTGGCTGGAGGCGCCTATTTCTTCCTGACTTAGTCATTTTTATGAGAATTTCAACTTTTTCTTGTTTTTAGACCCCAATTTGAATTTGTTTTCCGACTTCTAGATTGATCCTACAGATGAGCTAAATGATTCATCATGGAGCTTGGGCGAATTTGGCGAGATTGTTTTGGAGGCAACTTTGACTAAAAACTTCGTTTGGACCTTCAAAATCATGGGCGCCCTTCTCCTTCTGGGCGCCCAACTTTCCCAGTGTTAGCCATTTTTAAGTTCTCCAAGTTTTGCTTGTTTCCCTTTGATCTTCTGATGAATTCTTGATTCCGGGAGCTAGATTGATCTGATCGGCTGACCGTCAGATTCACTGGATAGCTTGACTGATTCTGAAGAGGGTCTCCTAGGAGTGATGTCTTCTGAAAGTTGAATCTCAGGGGTCAAAAGCTTGGGCGCCCTTGGCTAGTTGGGGCGCCCAACCCTCCCAGAGTTGGAATATTTTCTGTGTTTTTCACCTTGCTTTTGACTTTTGATGTTTTGCTCATGTTTTACCTCCTATTTAGCCTTCGATATCTGATGACTACCAACTCTGATTGACTTGCTGATGATTTCGTTGGAAAGCTTGATCAACTATGAGGAAATCATGCTGGAGGCTTCATCTGCAAATTCATTAGTTTAGGCCCTCAAAAGTTCGAGCGCCTATCTCCTTCAGAGGCTCCCATTTCCTGCAAACAACCATTTTTGCTAAATTTTCAATCTTCAAAGTTGGGCCTTCATGTTACATCACCCGTTCAATCTGGATTTGCCGATGATTGACAAGTCTGATGATCTGACGAAGACATCTGCTGTGAAGCTGACAGAATCCTGAAGAGATTGAACCCATTTGCAAACCCTAGCTGTTGGATTAGATCATCCAAAAGGTTGGGCGCCTCTGGACACCTGGGGCGCCCAGAGTTCCTAGGCTTAGATTATTTTATGATATTTTCATTATTTGCATTCTGCCACTTGGATGAAACTCGTGTTTGATCTCGAATTCAGAGTGACTGGTTGATCCGATGATTGCACTGTTGGACTCAATGCGGAGTTGAGGAGATTCTGAACAACATTGTTTGGGAGCACAAACCATGATTTCACCATTTGATGCCCTGAAAATATGGGTGCCTATCTCCCTCTGGGGCGCCCATGATTTCTTTCTTAGGCTGATTGGACACTCTTGCTAAGTTAAATTGCTACTTTCCAAATAAGAACAAAACCATCAATTATTTTAGACTCCTCAAATTTGCTCTCTTCTTCTCACTATTGTGAACTTGTTCTTTTCTCCATTACATTGTACTTCTTTCTATTCTCGGCTTTCATTGTTTAGTGCCCATAGAGCAACATATCTATGAGATGAGTGAATGGCTGATTTTTTTATCTTTTTAATACGAGGTTTGTTTCTTTAGGGTTTAGGGTTTTGAAAAGGGTGTAGGGGCCATGGGCCCCTGCTGCCTCCCCGTTGCTTATTGACTGCTTTTATTTTTTCTTTGTATCTGTTATTTTTTAGAATGTGATTATTGTCTAGGGAGAATTGGCTGTCACCATGTCGGTGAAGGGCATCATTGATGTATTTGATTGTCCTAAGGATGAACAACCATCCCTAGATGTCTGAGTGTCGTTTCAAGAACTTAATTGTTCCAATAGACGAAATAAAGTACAGCTCTTGGATGTTACTGCATGTCCCTAAAATGTGATGGGGATGAGAATGGTTGGGAAACCCCTAGGGATGTGTCTTTGTGTATCCTTGCTCCAATGTAATGTCCCCTTCCAGTTAGACATTAACACATCGACATGATTAGCCTATCAGTGGCCCTTGTAGGCTAATAGGGCATGATTAGAGGGTCTTTGTGGCAGTTACCTAGTTGGAGGATGGCTTCTTTCATGGATTTAGGGGTTATACGAAGGTTTCCAATTGTATATTGAATGTTTGAAAATATAATGGGTTGGAAAACATATTGTTCAAAAACATATTGTGTTTTCCAGATGATATGATATTATGATGGCACTTTATAAATTATAATTTTATATTATAATAAAGTGCAATTATAAAATATTAAATAAAAATAAAAATTAAAGTATGTGGAAAGGAAAATATATCTTTTATCCCACATTGGCAAGGAAAGTGTGCGAGACCTCCAGGAAAGGTATAAAAGGGTATTAAGGGCTCATTTTTGATCATCCAAAGAAATTGATATTGATTTGATTTGTCCATTGTGGAGCCTAGGGTTTTTGTAGTTACATCTACTGATCATTGGAAACAAAAACTTCCATTGATAGCATAATTGAGGTGGTGAAATATTCTTCCGAAGGGTTGCAGCTGAGAGGAAGATATTTCTGTCTTTCTAATTGTGCTTCATTGGTGGCCATAGGCCAAATTTGCTGTGGATAGTTTGCATGTTTGATTAGAGATTATTAGTGGCATCATCTTTGCATCGATTGGTAGCATTGAAGTCATATTGAAGGAGTGTTGAAGTCTGATATATATTTGCAGAAGTCTGATATTAATTTACAGTCATTTTGGCAACCATTGGAGACCACGTTTTTCACTCATGGAGACTTCATTTTGCATCAATTTCACTCTCTAACTTGGGCGCTCCATTCCTTGGGTCATGGCAAAATATTTGGTGATTGAGAGCAGACCAAGAAGCTGCCATTTATATCAGAACAGGGGTGATTTGAAGAAAGGTACAATTTGACAAGGAGGAGGCACATTTTGGATTTCTGTTGATTGCTTCTTCATCATCAGCCCTAGGCACTTCATCCAGGTTCTTTATATGTTGTTTTGCATTCAAATTTATGTAATATTCAGTCAGTATTAGTGGCAGCCATTTGTATTCAAAAATTGTAGTAGTTGCATATGTTGTAATGTTAAGAGTCTTGGCCTTTAATAGCAGCATTGTATTAGACTTCATATCATAATAAAGAGCTATAAGTTGCAGATCGAATATTTGTTGTATTGAGCAAGTTTGCATCTTTTATAATCAGCATATTAGTATGTATGCCAAGTGTTTGTAAAAATGCTACTTGGCTGTAGGTGCACATTTCTTATGTAGATGTTCACGAATTGCATTCATAAAGACAAAAAGAATTGCATTGTTATCATAGATCTCTGCCTAGACATCGTAGTGTTGTTTTGCAAGCAATTAAACTTATTTGAAACCATTGGAAGACTAGCAAGCAAACTGAAAATTACAAATCATCAAGTTAAGGGGTTGTTGGGAAAATGTTTGACAATATTCCTCGAAGTAAACTTAGGCCAGATTTGGTAAGGAATTTCTACAGTGGTTTAAGAAGTGTGAACATTGACATTTTGGTCTATTCGCTCTCCTTTAGGTGAAAAATCCTAGAGTGTTAGAAGGTCATAGTAACCAAGATCTTTGTTTTACATTTTGGTAACCCTTATGATATTCCTTGAGGGGAAAAATTTAGATCAGAAGTAGCAAGGGATATTACATACAAACACATCGGAGAGGGGTTGGCTCTCATTCATACCTTCGGTTTACTCAAATTTAATTGTTGTATGTGTAAGAACAACATGTTCATGGTGCAGATAATGTATTGCAGGTACTTTGTGCTGGCAGTACATGTTGTCAAGCTCATTTTCGCCTTGAAGGCATTGCAAATAGTTGTAACTAACCAAAAGATTGTAATGTCACAAATTGTTTTGTTTTTTTTTTCACTTTTACAATGAACAAGCATAAAACCTCAATACCTTTTGATTACCAAGATCCAAATGTGGGCAACAGGAGAGCATATGTTGAAAGGGGTTAGAATGATATTATAGTAAAAAATTTGTTGGCAGTAAGCTGTAAAACTCAATGTTGCATTCCTTTACAAAATCTGGAATGATGAAATATTTATTCTAGCAGCAAGCCTTCTAGATTGCAAGCTGATAACTGAAAGTAATTGAAACTAGCTCTGTTGACAAGCCTTCTAGAACAAATTACAAATACTAAATTTGATGGAGAACTGCACATATTACATTAGAAATAACAATGCAAGAAATGAAGGGGATTTTTAGTGTCATGGCTGTATATCCATCTAGACTTACAGTTTCTGCATGAATTAGACATGGTATAGCCTTGAATATTTTCAACTTCCTTACCCCATTTTATGATACTGTGTGTGAATACAGGCTGTGTCATCCATTGTCTCAAGTCTGAATTGCTACTTTTTTAGGGGTCTGTTAACTTTATGAAAGCCAAGAAGAATAGACTGGTGATCGGACAGAATGGAGTCACTGACAGCAGCATTTATATGAATGTTAGGACTCTGCCAATTCTCAGAGATAATCACCTGGTCTAATTTTTTTGCTGTGCAGTTTTCATCTTTCCTCTTAGTGAACCATGTGAAATGTCTTTGGGAGAATTGCAGACAAATAATGTTTCCATAGACAATCTACCATGCCAGTGCCTCTGCCACTTTGCAATTAAACCTAGTGGCTTGGTTTTTACTGTGCATGTTTTATATAAATTGTTATAAAAGAGAGGTTTCGTTCAATCAGAAGTATAATGTAGGACAAAACATAGATGCCTCTTTCTTGTTATTTCTGGTATTTGGAACGACAGAATTCTAATAAAATATGATCAATAAGTTTTCATATAGTAATAGGATGAGCTTTTAACTACAATTGTTTGAAGTTTTTCCTCAAAATAATTGAATATTATACTGCAGAATGGGTGCATGCTTAAATACGATTCTAATTTGTCTCTTTCATAAAATCAACTGATTGTAACAAAAATAAGCTAATATAAATACTATTACTTACCATGTTTTTGCTGCCCAGAATCCATTGCAATTGCATACAAGCAGGTTAAAATTTTTGATTTGTTGGTAAGAGTGTTTGGTTACTGTTTGAAGAAATCAATGCTTATGATTTTCCTCCTCTGGGTATGAGTTTGCCTCTGTACATTATTAACTTATGTTGTACTAGCATTTTGTAATTGATGAATGTTGTGATGCTCATTATCTTTTACTTGGATTTGTCACTTAGTGAACTTCAGTCAGCTCGAACTGGAAGAAAAGATAATCATGGGCCTTAGAAAGGCTTCAAATTCCAATGCCCAGGTTTGACATCATAACATAATCAGAAGCTAATGAAGAAGTTTATAAAAAAATGTCTTAAGGGAGTCGGAAAATATTAAGCTTGAGATAATTATGTATATCATAAGTGATTTGTTTGATTATTTATTTGATTCTTGCGGATGTCAAATGCTAGAACTTTATTTTTGGAGAACTTATTCATACTTTGTTAAATGGTGTATGGTTTTTTGATCTGTTTGAGCATTTTTGAAAGCTTATTTTGCAATTATCCAACTGCTTTTGGTAGCTTCCAATGATGTTATCTTTAAATAGCATTGTTTAAATGATTCGTTCTACCAAGAAGGAAAGAAACCACTAGGTGAGGTCAGACCGAAGAAATGAGGGTTACTCTTTGCCATCTTAATGCTAGGGTTCTTAATTTTGTCAAACCCAGTGTTGAAAATTCTGAAATTCTTGAAATTAACTTGGATAAAATGGTGGTTTTTTGCAGTTTGAATGTTTAGGTCTTAATGCTTGTTTTGTCTATAAAAAGAATGAACATCAAAGAAAGGACTTCCCAAGGCTTCCAAAAATATCAAGACCTTGTAAATAAAAATGATAGTATAAATCTTGGTGAGTAGGGAAGGCATAATGTTAATATAGATGTGGATAAAGTTTCACACACCAATAATGAAAACAATGAAAAATGTGTTGAAATTGAAATTCATAGCTCAATTATTGAACACAAAAATGGTTTTAAAACCATTGATAATGGCCAAAAATTCTCTCGTATAGGAGAAGGGGAGTATGAGGTTATCCTTGCAAAACAGGCCAAAGGGGGGATAAGCGTCCCCCATGAAACTTCTAAAAGAATTATCAAAAAGAACCATAGTTACCAGACTCGCCTAAACTTGGCAAGTACTCACGAGTCTCGAGGCGGGTGAGCCTGGGCGAGTTTGATAGACTTGACAGTCGGGTACTTGCTAGACTCGCCAAAACTAGCGAGTCTCAACCACCTAACTCGACCATTTTAATTAATTTTTTTAAAAAATAATTACAATCTTTCAATGCTTGTTTGGTTTATGACATGCCCATCTAGGATTTACAAAAAATATGAAAATGGTGTGTGCTATGAAGGTTTGCATTGCCCCTCGACCTTGCTAGGGATGCTGCCCCCAGACACCCACAAGGGGCGTTGCCCCTTCACCTCGTTGGGGGCGCTACCCCTAGACCCTTGTGAGGTGCGCTGCCCCTCGACCCCGTTGGGGTGTTTCCTCCAAACCCCCATCAAACTATAGGTGTAAGTATGTAATAGGCCAATGATGAATCATGATCATAAAACCTACAAAATACATATCCTCTGTTGCAAATCTCTGCATCTTTCACAATCAAAGCAATAATCAAGGATTATCTTGTTTCATGCATTGAACAACTTGTTTAGTATGCAAGGACGGCCATAGGTAAAGTTGGCATGCTATAGTCTTGTATTGTTGAATACAAGTTAAGTCATAGTTGGCAAGAAATGCCACTTTCATAATGCAAAAAATGTATCAATCATGCCATACATAGGAAACACATAGAACAATCCCATTTATTAGTATGCTAGCTAAAGTCAAACTAGAACATAACCATTTATCTTTTTACTTAATGTTGATGCGTGTTTTATGACACAACAAACATTTCTAGAATAAAGTGTCCAGGACGCTCTATCCTCTCTTGAAAAACTACCTTATATGCCAAGATTGCAAGTAAGATCATACGGTGATTCCAATGTTTAAGATGAATGCGGATGAGCTCTGTGGTTTTGATGTGATTTGCTGGGGGCACAATTGGGATTTACTTTTGCGAGTTACTCGGGAAAGCAGAGACATGAATACAGTATCATTTTGGATTTTCTGATTTTTCAAAAAGGTGAAAAAGGTTAAGGGTTTCTAGAGATCCTATGCTATTCCTAAGAATTCAAGAGACGACAAAGATTAAATGAAACCAAATAGACAATACTCTGCTTCGCCACGTTAGACGACAACTACACAGAGCAAGTGCAATCTTTTGGGAATGTGCTTATGATTTTCATGTAATGAATAACTACCATCAAATTGAACAATAATTATCCAAACAAAAGTTAAGCATCCACGATAAAGCTCAGTCTAACTTTACACATTGAGTGAAAAGCATCCACTCAAAGAAAGTATGAGCTGGGTTTCACTAGTCTCCGTTATCAATCTGTCATTCTTCTAACATACATTCTAATTCAAATTTACTAAATGAGAAAGAAAATATGCGACCATGCAACCATTTGACAATCAAGGATTCAAGGCACCTCATGCATTTGAACTTTATTATCAAAATAGTGTTTTCACAACAATCTCATAAGACTCTCTCTTATTTTCTACAATCTAATTCTCTTGAATCTGCTCTAACTTCTAATACCTCCTAATGAATTCTAATTCTTCTCAATCTGATCTAATGAATATGAAAGAGAGCGGGGGGGGGGGGGGTTTATATAGCACTTCTGAATTACAATGAATGGCCAAGATTGAAATGAGATCAATGGCCCAGATTTAACATGACTAAGCCCTAATTAGGGTTTCCAAAACATCAACCAGTTAACTGGAGAGAACCTTAGTCATCTGGAGTTGCATCCTTATCCACTTGTGCGGCATTGCATTCGGTGAATCTGGACACGATTGAGCTGACCTCCTCCATGGCAATGTCTGGCAGCGTGTTGACGTTGTATTCCAGCAAGTCCAAGTTCTCAGCACATCCTGCAAAAGTGGTCGCCCATTCTAGTTCCTGTAGCAAGAAAGTATTTTTGACAGTCAAGAAGTTGAATACCCTGGTGAAGTTTTCTTTCATGGTTGGTCCGGTGGAGGTGGAGAAAATTTTCTGCACTTGTTCTTTTAAATTCTTTGGCCGCAAATGTTTCTTCCGGACAACATTTTTGTCGAGCATGTCTGCAGCCATCTGGTAAACTTTACTCCGAATCTCTTTTGCCTGTTCTTCAACTTTGGCGCTATCCTGCTTTACCTTTTCCAGGACTCCTTTCTGTGAAATCAGAGCATAATACCACCCACTGAAATCATATGCAGCTCCAGCCTCAATGATCCCGTCATCAAGCAACCTTTGTTTCGAGATGCCTTTTAATTCTCGAATACATGGGATAATCCTATTCTAAATGTCTTCGAGGCCACCCCAAGATTCCGCTAAGTCTGCAACTCATGATAGCAAAAAGGAAGCCTGCTCATACACACATGCCAGCTTTTCTGCAAACGCCATTACCTCTTCTTTCCTTCCATCCATCCAATCCTTAGCCTCTCTTGCTGTAGTCAACTCTTCAAAATTTCGGATTGGTTCTAGTGAAGAGTTTGGAGGTAGAAGCGCTGCTTAGTTACCTTCATTTAATGGCTTGGTCAAATGCTGGATGTAATTTTTTAGGTGGTCAATCTCTTTTTTATATTCCTTTTTCTTGGCCACTTCCCTTTCCAGCCTGGACTTGATGGTGGCAACGGAATTGTCTAAGTCCTCAACCTCTTGCGCTTTCGTTGTTGGACCCATGTCAATGGTCGTGATGGCATATTCATCCGGGGCAATTTCATCTTGGAACTTATCGGCTATAGGTACTGCAACTTGTACTGTGCGATTGCCAACCTCATCTCTTTGGATGGTGGAAAATTTCTTGGCCTTCTTCCTTGTGGTGGTTTGTTCTAGCCTTGCCAAGAAATCTGTGGCATCGTCTTCTTTAGGAACCTCTGCTGGTGCCTTTCTCTTTAATCTTTCTTTTAGCCAATCCGGGATGGTTGGCTGCTCAATTCCGTCTTCCTGTTGACCTTGGACTTCTTGAATATCCCGCACTTCTTGCTCTTCTTGAATCTCTGGTATATCATGAAGTTCTTGGATATTTGGAATTTCCTGCACGGATTGGTCCTCTTGGATTCCTTTGAGAGCGGAAATCATTCCTTCCTCAAATTCTCCATCCATAATATCTACATCATTGTCTGATTCTAGGATCTCGATGCCTGTAGGAGAAGGTTGAGCATCGTCCTCCAGTTGTATTGGCTCCACATCTTTGACTGGGGAAGGAATCCTGACATTCTCCAAAGACTCTTTATCCTTGGCGAGTATTTCTTCTATATTTCTAGAAGTGGCCGACTGAAGAGGTTTGGATTTGTGCTTATTTCGAGACGACCCTTCATCTATCATTTTACCATTGTCCTATTTTGCAAATTTACCAATTTCTTTCCTCTTTCCCAAGTTGGCGGCATCTGTTGGCCCATCTCCATGAGATGCACCGACATTTGAAGAACAGGACTTTGTATCGCCCATGAATTTGTACGTGAATTGCACGTTTCTCTGCCTTAGAGTTTCTACTTGCCGATCTATCCACCATTGAGAATACTTGAAAATAGGTCGCATGAATGTTGCTAGGTCACCCATCTCAGGCGCAGACCACCTCATAGGGGGGAGTGGCTGGTTTTCATCAAAGCCTGGCTGCACATACACTCCGTCATCCTGCAGCTGATCAGGTACTTTGAAAAGCTCCGTTGCCCTAATCATACTTAGTGGCAATCTTGACCACAACCTCTTTCTCACGTCATATTCATCAACTGCATTAGCCCAGAAGTCTTCTAGGTCTACCCGATGCTTGTATTTCTCTTCGTCCACAGTTTTGATGTGATGGAGTGGATCAAAGTTATTCCTGGACTTGTATGATATGAACGGATATTTCTAGATCTCCAGTCGAGCACTCTCCGCTGCTTGCGCCGTTGGACAGGATTCCTCCATATTGCCAATGAAAAAAGGAAAGGTGACAGCCGCCTTCTGTTTTGGCCTTTGAATATTTTGATACGCTTCCAATTGCCTCAGTACTTCCAGCAAAACCATTTTGTTGGTTGGATAGATGGGCAGTCTATAAGGATTTCCTGAGAATCCTTGGATCCTGATGTAAGTGAACTTGGGATATTGGATGAACCGCGATCCATATTTGCCAATCAAACTCTTGGCCTCATGGGTGAGTCTCTGATGTGTTCCGCCTTGAAGAAGCCGAGTGATGTACATTTGAAAGGCGTCATGAGCTCGTCGGAAATGTGACTTCTCTTTTAGTTGCAACTGCGGATAACGATCATATGCCTTGAGTTGTCCCTCGCCATTGCCAACCACACCTTTGCAAACCAAGCCAGAATACTTGTAATACCTCGCAAGTGAATATATGACGTACGAGCTCATGTGAAAGGTCTTGGTTTCCTCCAGGTTCACCAACTGCTCATGGAGGCTATCACTGATCATTCTGGACCAGTTAAACATCTTGACTCCGGTAATTATTTCATCAATGAAATAATACATCCAGTTTTCGAAAGGCACACCATGAGGATTGCCTACTATTCTGTTCAGCAGCAAGACTATGTCACCATATTCTTCCTTGAAATGTGTTCTGACCAATTTCTTCGGCATCTTCCGTGCAGTCGGTTTGGGCTTCAACAACCAAGTCTTGTTTATGTTTGATGCACAAAGGTCTTGCTGGTTCCGGTAAAGCTTAAGTGCATTCTCCTTAGTGCGGTAGGACGTTCTATTGTAAATTGGAATTCCGAAAATTTCCTGAATAGCTGGCTCAGACAAGTATGCGAGAACTCTTCCATCAAGAGCTTCTATTTGCCTTTCTCGTGCATTATAGTGCAATGCGCATTCCACCATAAGTTCCGGACACTCCTTTGCTGGTGGAAATCCAGCTGCGTGAACAATCCCATTGCGCATCATTCTTCTCGCAATTGGCGTAGGCAGACGTCCATCGCTTCCGTACATTCGTTTCCTGAAGTCCTCGAGGTCAACGTGGCCAAGATTGGTGTCCACAACATGCTCCCACTTAGATTTGATCTTTGACTGGAGCTGCACACCCTTGTTGGCAAACTTCATCTTTACCGTCTCGAAAATAAATCTGCAAAAAGGCAAAGAGAAAATTAAGAATTCGAAATTTAAATCACTTTGAAAGATATTCCAGCTAGTTGTCAAACTAGACTTCGTGAAAAATCAAGCTGGAAAGAAAATAAATGATGAAGTTTTATGCCAAAATGAAGTGGACAAAGTAAATCTGCCTGGTTCCTCTGGACAAAAGAAATGATCTCGATCACAATGCAAGCTGGTAAAAATTTGCTTCTCTCACTTCACTTCAGACTTTTCTCACTTACGTGATTTAGACAAATTTCTTCTCACACTTTTCTTTCGAAAATCGGACGATTGTAAAAATGAGAAGTGAAATCAATTATAGAGGTGAGAAAATTGATCCAATTAGCAAATTTCAAATGTTTCCTTTAAATCGAGCTTTAACTTGTCTTTTACTCAGCTTTCGGGTGGCAAGTTTTATCTTCAACGATAATATCTGGGAAAGTTTCCAAATTCAACGCCAGTTCAATAAAGCTATTTTTATCCTTTTTCCAATTTCAATTTTTTCAAGTTTATCCTTTTGGGGTGTTGGAAAATGAATAATTAAAAATAATTAAAATAATTATTTTATGTCTTATTTCCAACCCATTCGTTTTATGGCAAATTATTTTTTGTCTAAGGCAATTTTGATTTTCGAAATTTTTCATTTGCCTTAGGTGAATTTTCTTTTCTTCCAATTTACTTTGCCATAACTTTTATCGTCCAAAATTATTTTGCCATAAATCCTTTCGTCCAAAATTATTTTTCGATAAATCCTTTTGTCCAAAATTATTTTGCCGTAATTTCTTTCGTCCAAAATTATTTTGCCATAACTCCTTTCGTCCAATTTTATTTGGCCAAATTTTCTTAGAGATACAAACGTTGGACTTAGAAGAATTTTCTTTCTTTTCAAGCATGGCGAATTTTTAAAGTGCCAAGCATATATTTTTAAATTTTCCAACATTCATACTTAGGCAAAAATTTTAATTTTTACCACTTCTCTAGACATGGCGGACTTCCTTAGTAGTTTAGCCATTCAACTTTTTCTTCAAGGCGGACTTGGCTGAATTTCTTGCCATTTAACACTTGGAGCGGACTTCCTTCACTTCATTGCCATCCATATTTTGGCTAAGGCTGGGCGGACTTTGTTTTGTGTCTAGCCATTCCAAGGCGGACTTTCTTCATTTGCTTGCCATTCAACCTTTTCTTTATGTCCAAGGGCGGACTTGGCATGTTTTATTGCCACTTCACTTTGTGTTGGGCGCTTTCTTCATGACCTTGCCAAGGGCGGACTTCCTCCTTTGGCTTGCCATTCAACCTTTGACTAGGGGCGGACTTGCTTGTTTCCCTTACCATTCAAGGCGGACTTCAACTCCTATCTTGCCATTTCCTTTATGCCCAAGGCGGACTTGGCTTCTTTCTTTGCCATGCATGACTTGACCAAGGTGGACTTTACCTTTTATCTTGCCATACAAGGCGGACTTGGCAAAATGTCTTGCCATTTCTTCATTATGTCCAAGGCGGACTTGGCCACTTTTGATGCCACTGGAGGGCGGACTTCATTGGATGCTGTGCCATTTCCCTATGCTGCTGGGCGGAGTTGCCTTCATGTCTTGCCATTGTTTCCTCTGGCTGAAGCTTTCTGACATTAACTTCCTCTTCTCCATGCTGGTTGGACTCCATACTTAGGCGATTTCATGATAAACTTCAGTCTCCTCCATGGATTTCTCAGATTTCCTCATGAATTTCTCAGATTTCTTGACTGGTTTTTCTAATTATTCACCATTTTCTATGATTTTTGAACGATTTTTCCAGATTTTTTCAAATTTTTCTGTGATTTTCCAGAATTTCACCATGAATTCAAAAATTTTCAAATCGATTTTCTGAGAGTTCTGTTGATCTTTTCGAATTTCTGAGTGGATTTTTGAAACTCGAGACCTTTCCAAATATAGAAACTTTCTAAAAATAGAAATTTTCCAAACATAGCAACTTTCTAAAAATAGACCCTAAAAAATAGGGATCTCAGAATTGCCCAAAAGTGCCAAAAAAGTAGGTCCTAAAAAATAGGGGCTAGAGTGAAAAACCCTAAAAACTGAGAGGTGTCAGAATTGACTGAAATGACAGTCGATCTTCATCTCCCAGTCCTCCTAAGCATGATGGCGATGTTTGCAGAGTGATCCAGGCTAAAACCCCTTTTGCTTGACTCAGGTGACCATTCAAAATTCAGACTCAAAACCCCAACCGGAGACCAGACGAAAACCAGGACTGAATGACAAAACCCTAAAAAAAGCAAACCATGAGGGTCCCCATTTGCAATGGGGCAAGGTGTGAATTAGGTCACAACACTTAACCGTTCCTATTTGTTAATGAGCTTGACAATAAAACATGTAGTCTTGAAGGCTTCAATAAAATTTTAATAATAAATTCCTCACTTGAATGTACACACCAATCATTGAGACACAAGCAAATATCATGGCTACATCATCATCTAGGACCTATCTTGGACACTAGTGCATGAATTGTTGTGATGTTGGGATGAGTAATGCAAGCTCCTCTAAGCCATATATTTATATTTTTAGTTTTGATATTTATTTTGATGCTATGGATTTTGTATTCCGTGAGTTTTGTATACATTTGACAATATTTATACATCTAAATGTGTTATTTCCTTTCGCTAAAATTTGCGTTTATACTTATGTGATCGACTTATGTTTGTGTATGGGATCATAGTAATTTTTATTTGATGATTTTATTGTGTCTTTAAGGTTTATTTATTAAAGGGTGCATGAAACAAGTTTTAAATCCTTAAAAATCTTTGAATTTCTTGGGTTTTTCTATTTGCCGAATTTGCGTCGAGTCTAGGCTTTGAGTTCGAGTCTGAGCCAAAAATCGGCTTGTCGAGTCCAAGTCTTGTAACACTGAAATTTAAAGAATTCTCAAAAGTTGGCCCTTGAGAAAATAAGAGCTCAAGGGGCGTGTAAATTTCTCGAGGCCTCTCCTATAATGCTAAATAAAGATGGAGCCAAGGAGTCAGTCAGGGGTAAACATCTCCAAGACCTTAACTCAAAAGGGAAAAAGATTGTTTTGGAACACAACAACCCTCTCTTTATATAAGAGGCTGAGGAGATAGGTGATAAATCTCCAGGAGAGGAAAGCAAGAAAAATCAATTGCTTGAACAAGAGGTTGGAGGGAAAAATATTAATAAAAAAGGTAAGGAGGAAAGGGTTCCAAAATGTTTCCCTAGATTATATAAAAATCAGAAGCTTGGTGCTGCTTCTCCTTCTAAATGAGTATACATTGTATAAGAATGTCAAAGGATTAGAGTCCTATTTACCATGTTTCTTTACAATGAGGAGTTAAAGTTTTGAAGGGTCACCCAAGCCAAGTTGAAATATCAAGCCTGAAACTGCGCATAAACGTCATAGAAGTGTTTAGAAGACCTTGCAGATGAGGATCGCCTGTGCTTTCGCCCAATTCTGACACTTCCTATTTTTTAGGGATTTTGCTTTTTTGCTTTTTGCTTTTTTCGTTTTTGGCACTTTTGGACCCTTTGGGAATTTACTATTTTTAGAAAGTTGCTTTTTCGCTTTTTCTTTTTTTAGCAACTTTCTAATTTTGGCAAGTGCCAAGGTCCCCATCGATCAAAGAGTCAAAATTTCTATCTTTAGACTGAAAAGCATGCAAAAATCACCCAAAATCTAAAAAAGCAAGTAAAAAGCATGCAAAAGGCCATTGTAAAATCAGAAAATCAATCAAAAAGCAGGTCCTTCAGATCAAAAATCTGGAAAAAATCAGATGAAAGGCACAAAAGCAATAAAAAATCAGATTAAAAGCAATCAAAATCTGATGAAAAGCATGAAAAAACAGTGAAAAATCTCAGAAAATGTCCAGAGACATGGCAAGATCAAATGAAAGTCCGCCCAGCAGTTGAAGGTGGAATGGAATGGATCATGCAAAGTCCGACCTGCACATGGAAAGGCCTTCTTGAAGTCCGCCCAGACCTTGAGATTGAATGGAAAGAAGTCAGGAAAGTCCGCCCTTGAGAATGGCAAGACTTCTCCAAAGTCCGTCCCTCACTCTTGAGCACATGGAAATGTTTCTTCAAAGTCCGCCTTGGTTTGATAGCATATGGAAGTCTCCTTGGAAAGTCCGCCCTTGGCAAGTGGAAAGAATTTCTTCAAGTCCACCCAGCATATGGCAAGATTTCTTGGAAGTCTGCCCAGCCTAGCAAGAGGAAAAAGTTAGAATTTTTTGGCTAAGTATGGACAAGAGGAAAGGTAGAAAGAAAGTCCGCCCAAGGAAGAAATGATTAAATTTTTGGCTAAGTATAAGATGAAAGGGGAGTAAACACATGAAAAGTCCGCCTAGACCTTGTATGGGAATAGAGAAGGCTTTGCCAAGTCCGACTTATGGAGAACATGGTGAAGAAAGATGAAAGTTTGCCTAGCAAAATTTGTCTAAGGCATAGAACATCCAAAGGGGAAAATTGTGAAATGGCTTGGACATGGGTAAAGTCTGCCCAAGAGAGATGGCATAACTCTATGCCAAGTCCGCCACATAAAGGAATGCACAACACAATGGAAAGTCCACCTAGCATGAAGAATGGGAATGGAAATCCGTCCAAGCCTTGGATAGGTAATTGGGAAAGATGATGAAAAGTCCACCAAGCCTTAGAGATGAGGAAATGAAACATGGAAAATCATCTCCAAAGTCCGCCTTGGGGAGGTGATAAAGAAAGAAATTAGCTAAGTGTGCCTTGCATCATGTCAAGAAACACTAAAAGTCTGCCATGCTTCAAAAGAGAGAATATGGAAGACTTGATAAGAGGTCTGACCTCAAGAAAGAGACATGGAGAATTTGACATGAAGTCCGCCAACACTTGAAGTTGAATGGAAATAGTCTCATAAAGTCCGCTTTGGATTAGGAAAGAGAAGAATAGATGATGAATGGAAAACCATTGAAAAGTCCGCCATCTCCCCAAAGACCTTGGCATGAAGCCTAGCAAGTCCGCCATGATGAATGGAAAACAAGTAAGAAAGTCTGCCTAGAGAGAGAAAGAAGAGAAATATAAATTATAAAATATTTCTTGAAATCTGCCTAGAGAGAGGTAGATAAATGGCAAGGTGGAAAGTAAATAAGATAGAGATAAGATGAAAATAAATGACAAAAGTCTTGAAAGTTTGCCATGGAGATAAAAATAAATGGAACAAGTCTCAAGAGAGTTTGACTTGTAGAGAGAGAGTATGGCAAATCAATGAGAAGTCCAATTTCAGGAGATAGAAATGGAGAGTTCAACATGAAATATGCTTATGCCAAGAGGGAAAATGGAAAAGAACTCATCAAGTCCGCTTGGAAGGAATGGTGAAAAGGTCACCAAGTCCGTTGGAGGAAGATTGGAAAAGAATCAAGCAAGTTCGACTTTAGGAGAGAGAATGTGGAAAAATCTTTATAAAGTCAAGCAAGTTCGCCAAGAGGAGAAGTAATGAGGAAATGAATAAAATCCTTGTCCAAGGATGGAATTTGTCTTACATAGCCAAATTCAGAACTAAAGACAAATCCACCGGCGAAGTTCATTTGAGCACAAAAATGGCCAGAAACTTGAAGGTGTTACAAAATGAAATTGAATAGCCAAAATTTGGCTATGTATGGGAAATTCTTCATAGAGAAAGTTCCAATTTCCTCCATTGTGGCGAAAGTACAGGGGAGTTCTCTCTAGGTGGACTTTCTTACTTGTTTTCCATTCATCATGGCGGACTTGCTAGGCTTCATGCCAAGGTCTTTGGGGAGATGGCGGACTTTTCAATGGTTTTCCATTCATCATCTATTCTTCTCTTTCCTAATCCAAAGCGGACTTTATGAGACTATTTCCATTTAACTTCAAGTGTTGGCGGACTTCATGTCAAATTCTCCATGTCTCTTTCTTGAGGTCGGACCTCTTACCAAGTCTTCCATATTCTCTCTTTTGAAGCATGGCAGACTTTTAGTGTTTCTTGACATGATGCAAGGCACACTTAGCTAATTTCTTTCTTTAGCACCTCCCCAAGGTGGACTTTGGAGATGATTTTCCATGTTTCATTTCCTCATCTCTAAGGCTTGGTGGACTTTTCATCATCTTTCCCAATTACCTATCCAAGGCTTGGATAGATTTCCATTCCCATTCTTCATGCTAGGTGGACTTTCCATTGTGTTGTGCATTCCTTTATGTGGCGGACTTGGCATAGAGTTATGCCATCTCTCTTGGTCGGACTTTACCCATGTCCAAGCCATTTCACAATTTTCCCCTTTGGATGTTCTATGCCTTAGACAAATTTTGCTAGGAAAACTTTCATCTTTCTTCACCATGTTCTCCATAAGTCGGACTTGGCAAAGCCTTCTCTATTCCCATACAAGGTCTAGGCGGACTTTTCATGTGTTTACTCCCCTTTCATCTTATACTTAGCCAAAAATTTAATCATTTCTTCCTTGGGCGGACTTTCTTTCTACCTTTCCTCTTGTCCATACTTAGCCAAAAAATTCTAACTTTTTCCTCTTGCTAGGCTGGGCAGACTTCCAAGAAATCTTGCCATATGCTGGGTGGACTTGAAGAAATTCTTTCCACTTGCCAAGGGCGGACTTTCCAAGGAGACTTCCATATGCTATCAAACCAAGGCGGACTTTGAAGAAACATTTCCATGTGCTCAAGAGTGAGGGGCGGACTTTGGAGAAGTCTTGCCATTCTCAAGGGCGGACTTTCCTGACTTCTTTCCATTCAATCTCAAGGTCTGGGCGGACTTCAAGAAGGCCTTTCCATGTGCAGGTCGGACTTTGCATGATCCATTCCATTCCACCTTCAACTGCTGGGCGGACTTTCATTTGATCTTGCCATGTCTCTGGACATTTTCTGAGATTTTTCACTGTTTTTTCATGCTTTTCATCAGATTTTGATTGCTTTTAATCTGATTTTTTATTGCTTTTGTGCCTTTCATCTGATTTTTTCCAGATTTTTGATCTGAAGAACCTGCTTTTTGATTGATTTTCTGATTTTACAATGGCCTTTTGCATGCTTTTTACTTGCTTTTTTAGATTTTGGGTGATTTTTGCATGCTTTTCAGTCTAAAGATAGAAATTTTGACTCTTTGATTGATGGGGACCTTGGCACTTGCCAAAAATAGAAAGTTGCTAAAAATAGAAAAAGCAAAAAAGCAACTTTCTAAAAATAGTAAATTCCCAAATGGTCCAAAAGTTCCAAAAACGAAAAAAGCAAAAAGCAAAAAAGCAAAATCTCTAAAAAATATAAAGTGTCAGAATTGGGCGAAAGCACAGGCGATCCTCGTGTGCAAGGTCTTCGAAACACTTCTATGACGTTTATGCGTAGTTTCAGGCTTGATATTTCAACTTGGCTTGGGTGACCCTTCAAAACTTTAACTCCTCATTGTAAAGAAACATGGTAAATATCAGTTGTGACGCCAAGGAAAAAACTCAAAAAGCAAAAACAAAGGGTCCCCATTTGCAATGGGGCGATGTGTGAAAAGGTCACAACAGTTCTCTTGCTCTGCAATTGGAGATGACTTTTTGGGTTTGTGTCTGCCTGATCAAAGGGGTAATTTGATGTTACTAGTGAGCTCAGTTGGTTTAGAGGAGTTTTATGATGCTTTCATATGTTATTTCTGGCTTTCAGTTTGGGTCCAAGATTCTTGGAGGGAGCGTCTATTTATAGTAAGTCACTCGTTCAGGTTCGTTTATCATCTTTCATCATCGAAATCACTCCTGCACAGTCAATTTTCGATTTCGATGCATTACGATCGTTTTTTTAATTTGAATGTATTAATGAGCTATATTTAATTAAATTCTCTAAGGTTGTTATTTTAATTAAAATATTTAAGGGGGCACCTTAGTGTTATAGCTTGTTGGAACCGAGATGAAATGTTTTAAATCATGGATGTATTAAACGGAGACCTTGCGTGCCAATTATCATTATTTTAATAAAAAGTTCTTTTTTGGAGCTAAAGGGGATTTTAAATTAAAAAGAAAAGAATTTTAAATAGAAGCTTATGGAGAGTTCGGCGATAAAAGTATAAAAGAAGGTTACGAGATCTCATTTGGTTATGTGGAGTTTATTATTTTCTGATATTTCTCTCCCAAAAAACCTTGCATGGTTTTGGAGATTTGGACTTGTTCCATCTCAGTCTTCCTGAGGACGAAAACCCTTTTGAAAGAGACTGGCTACGGTAGTGAAAGATCTACTTTGGCTGGTATTTGTTGGAGATATCTTACAGATATTTCAGAGTGCATTCATAGTTGGATTCAACAAATTTGTAAAAGTCTCTTTAGAGACAAATTTGCAGGTATTCTAGTTAGATTGCAAACTCTTGGTGCTGGATGCCTTGCTTGGAGTTTTATTTAGAGTTTGCTGGTTTTTGAAGTTTCTATTTCATTTTAAGGAGACTATTGCATATTAGGCTTAGAGTTTTATTTAGAGTTTGCTGGTTTTTGAAGTTTCTATTTCAGTTTAAGGAGACTATTGTATATCAGGCTTAGAGTTTTATTTAGAGTTTGCTGGTTTTTGAAGTTTCTATTTTAGTTTATGGAGACTATTGCATATCAGGCTTATAGTGGCAGATTGGAGGAGTTTTGTGATAGTTTGTTTGCTGTTTGAGTTTCCATTGCTGGCCGTACCATCCTTGCAGCTACCCGTACCATTCTAGGTGTGACGTGGAATTTGGGAGCTTCTACTGGAGATTCGTAGCTGTTAGTTTGGCCTAGAGGTGGCGCTTAGGGTTAATATTGCTTGGTATTTCAGTCTCATCAACAGCAGAAGCATTTCTTGGTTATGGCATTCCAAATTGAGGGTTCCAGTTTGCTGGTTGCAACTATAGCCCTTTGACAGAGTTGCCAAATTTTTCTGGGTATGTTGGATTTCAATATGTAGTGGTATTTTATGAACTGGGATGCTGTTGTAATTGAGAAAAACTCAATATTCTGATTGTAAAACAAATCTGGAATTTTCTGCTCTTTGTATTTGGAGAACTGTGAAATTTCCTGAGTTATTTCTTGTTGCAAATCTATTATTTTTCTGTTCATTATTGTTATGAAATGTTATTTGGCATATCTCCTTTATCTTTCTCAATATCAAACAAACCAAAACACAAAAAAACAAGGCAAACAGGGCAGCATATTACATAGGGAAGGATTTATTTGATGACCAAATTAAGATTGGGAAAGCATTTCAGAGCTTTAACAGAAATTTATTCTCATCCGAAGAAGGCATCTGCACTCTTGCTGCTAGAGCTTTTATTAAGAGAATTATCCCTTTGAAGTTTGATTACTGTGATAGAGAGGAGCTTAGTAAAAACATAGATAAGGAAGAAATTATTAGAGCTATCAACTCTTTCGAATTTTGGAAGTCCCTTGGATTTGATGGTATCCCTATGGGGTTCTGTAAGAAGAATGGTGATTGGGTTGCTTATAACCTCCTGGATGTGTATGAAGAAGCTTTTAATAAAGGAACGCTTAGGCCTATTATAAACAAATGGTTACTTAAGTTATTGCCTAAGGAGGGGGATAAGACCTTGATAAAAAATTGGAGGTCGATTGCTTTGTTGAACTCTTCATATAAAATTTTCTCCAAGCTGCTTGCTCAAAGGTTGACAAATATCCCGGTGAAAATTAATTTTGTCAATCAAATAGGATTTATAAAGGGAAAATATATTTTAGAAAATTTAATTACCAATTGGGAAAGTATGAATTGGGCTAAGCATTCTCAGCAAAAGGTTGGTGTGGTGTTACTGGATTTGGAAAAGGCATATGATAAAATTGAGTAGGTATTTGTTTTCACTATGTTGGAAGCTTTTGGCTTTCATCACATATTTTGCAAATGGGTCAAAGTGCTTTTTGTGGTGCCTTCACTCAAATTGACATTAATGGAGTGTTTATTGAGTCAATTATGATTTAGAGATCAATAAGGCAAGGTTGCCCATTAGCCCTGCGCTATTTGTTATTGCTGCTGATGCAATACAATATATCTTGAAGACTGATTTTATTGCTCCTCAAATTAGAGGGATTAAACTTCTTGATGAGTTTGAGCTTGTGAGTCCCTAGTTTGTAGATGATATTGCCCTATTGTTGGGTCTTGACAATATTTATAACAATTTTGTTGTTATTTTGAAACTGTTGGTCAACCTTTCTCAGATATGCACCTCTATTGATAAACTTGCACTTTTTAACAACCACTAGTTGACCTATATCAAGCACAAATCCATCCTTGAAAAACCAAATGCATTCCTCTCTACGGAGGTGTGAACTTGAAATTGAAATGGCATTTTGCTTTTATGAGTGTGCTCCTATATGTGTGTTTTTAGGCTTTGATTTGAAATGCTAGATTTGCCTTAGAATGGTGTGCACCTATATAAGCAAATCTGAATTTAACTTTGTGTTTTCAGACTTCCCTTGTTAGGCATTTACCTAACAATGTGAATTTGATCATTTTTTTTGAAAGTAGCATTCTTGCATATAGATGCACCCCTATTTATGCAAATTCTCTTAAAATTTTTTGACCTCTCTTCCTTTACAAAGGTACACACTTGATAGTGCAAACCTATTTTCAAAATTGGAAATAAAATTCCTTTACAAAGGTGCACACTTGTAAAAGGATTTTGATTTTTGATTGTAACAACCCACCCTACTTATTTTTCTTTTTTTGCAATATAGAAATGTATATGCAATGCCTCCACACTTTTTGATCGCCTAGATCTCGGAGTGGGCAAGATGAGAGCATACAGTGCTTTGAACACTCCACTATCTATGATATATGCAAGAAGATGACACGCTGACCAGAATATGTAGGTGGCTAAGATGGCCTAATCGACACCTCTTCAGCGGATTGTGTGAATGCAATGCAAGCCATTGGAAGAATTTCTAAGCTTGATTCATACCAAAATGGTTGATAATGCTAGCTTGTTCACTACCAAAACAGGTTCTATGATAATGTTATAATGATTGGCAGTAAACCGACCAATCTTACAATATGAAATGCATGAAAATAATAACCTTCAGATGGTATTACCATCTAAAGTTTACAAAGTAGTGAGGAAATGCATTAGAATATGATAGAGATAAGAAATTGTTGTAATCAACTGTAATATTAGGTTTGATCATAAATAAACACTACTGCAATATAATGAATTAGTTCATAAAATCGTATAACAAAGAAATATAAGCTCACAATGGTCAAAGGAATTCTGCAATGCCAAACAAAGATGAATATATGCTGATCAGAACATTGCTGTCACAAAAATCAGACTAATACACTACTGATGACACATTAGAAACATCACCCACACAATTGTATCCACTACTTGGATGCACAACAACACAACCAAACTGAAACACTACTAAAAACATACTTATTTCTCCTTAGTATCGACGAAGATCAGAATTTGTAATGTCCCTGTTTTCCGACTGGCCATCTCGAAGTTTAATTTAATTAATTAAATATTAAGTTGTCCTGAAATAATATTTGGGACATTTATATTTAATTAATTAATTGTTTATTAAAGTGACTCAAATAAAAATAAAATAAAATATTATAAAGTCACTTTATGAGGAAAACGAATAAATATTTTAAAAGTGAATTTTATAAATAAAACTTTCAGGATGTTCTGAGGATTATAAAAGAAGTCTGCAGGGGGCTCATTTGAGCAGACTGGATATTTGTTATTTTCTGAATACCATAGTTTTGAAAATTGAATAGGATTGTTCAAGCACAGCCTAGGATGAAAACCCTACGGCGAAGATCGGGTTCAGTGGTGAAAGACCCTCCCTAGCTGATACGGTGAAATCCATTCAGGGTTTCAGTTTGTACAGAAAGGATTTATAGGTGCGATTGTAAATCAATTTGTGAAGTCTTGCAGGCAAGACAAATTATTTTCGCAGGAGTAAGAATTAGAGAAATAATCAGAATGAATATTTGAGGTAAATGAAATAAATTAGATATATATTTATTTTAATTGCTGAAGCATTTACTTCAGTTGTACCTTGTGTGTCGTACCATCTTATGAATATTAAAGGGAGCCGTGGCAATAAAGAAAAACCCAGCACAGCCTTTGCAAAGTTATTTATAACCAACTGCTACCTCAAAAAGTCAAACACAACCTCTAGGGATGAATTGCAACCCATAAAGGAGAAGGCAACCCATAAAGTAGAAGTTTCTCTCCTTTTTCAGACCACTGTACATCTTGTGGGGACTTTTGAAGGGTTACGTGGCATTAAATAGGAGTCAAATGAAGTCAAAGATCCTTCCCAAAAGGGAGTCTAAGCTGCTGAGGAATTTGTTTAAGATTTGAGGCTGCCATACCATCACAACGGGGTTGCATATTTAATTCATTTGCTGACATACTCTTGGCTACTCTACCGTACTATACGTTGAAGGCAATGAAGAATTCCAAAAGCAATAAAAGTGGGAGATCATCTATCAGCTATTGAGCATTATTAAATTTATTCATTGTGTTTTCTTTGCTGCATCCACTATCTTTTCCAGCTGCCAACCCTTGGAAAAGTTAAATAATGGGATATAGGCAAGGCATGGGACCCTCCATTTAGAGCAATTTAAAGACTTTGGCTTTACACAAATAAATTGTAGATTATTTATTTGTGATTTTAGCAATCAGCACCATCAAAAGTCTCCTTGACACTTGGCAGCCTGCACAAGGAGGGACAACATCTTTCTTTCAGCTGTAAAAAAAGGTTTAATTGTCTTTTTTATGTCAGCTCACTAATTCAGCCAACAATACCAGGTGCATTTAATATTATTTGAACTTAGTTGAGTGGATTACTTATACAATATGAATTATTTGTTCAAATATAAATAAATGTGGATAATATTTGTTATTTAAATTTTTTGTCAAATCTGAAAACAAAAGAAAAGAGATTGCCAAAACACAAATATAAAATATCTTTTGGGAATTGTGGAAAAAAACTAAAAAGGTATTTTACGGACTTATGAGTGAAGAGCACTTAGTTATACTAAGAGGTGGGGGGGAAATCAGTATAACAACAATCTTTGACTTTTCACAACTTAATCAACCGCATCAATAATACTTCAAAACTTAATCATCTGCAACAATGACACACATGCAAGATCTAGCAATTAAGAATAGATGACGAACACACGATTTACGTGGAAACCCTTGTGGGAGAAAACCATGGCAAAATATTGCTTTGTATATATATATCTTCTTTTAAGCACCAACCTACTTCTCTTACAAATCTTCTTTTGTAGGCACCAACCCACTGGAGACACCAATCCCCACAACTGAGCACTAACTTAGTAAGAGACGCCAATCTCTTATTTTGATAGGCACCAACCTACGAATCCTTTAATGGATGATTTGTCTTCAGAAGATTTGAATGTAGATACCTTTTGCTTCACAAATCTGACTTTAAATGATGTATTTCTTTCCTTCACAAGTCTGATGCAGTGTCCTTCCCTCACAAATGTAGTCGGTGAAGGGGATTGGAAAGGGGTCTTTGATTGTTACTGCATTTAAACTTTGGAAGTCTACACATATCCGAATCTGTTTAGATTCCTTCTTCAATGAAATGGAGATTAGTGATGCCCAATCAGTGACTTCCACTTTGAAAATGATGCCCACTTCCAACATTTTTTCAATCTCATCTTGTACCTTGGTGGCGTAGTTCTTATTCATTTTGTAGGGTCTCTTTTGTACGGGTTGTGCTCCTGGTACAAGAGGGATTTTGTGTACACTCAATTCTGGTGGTATTCTCTTGAGGTCTTTGCATGTCCAGGTGAATGCATCTTTGTGCTCCAAGAATATCTTGAATGCTGTTGCCTTTAGTATGGGGTCCCAGTCATCACCGACCAAGATTGTCTTCGGTTTGTCTTCCTCTCCCAAATTCACCTTTTTCATCTTTGGTTCCTCATACTTGATTAATTTGTCACGTTCAAACTTGTGGGCTAGCGTATCATCTAGTTCCGCTACTCCTTTATATCCTCCGTACTTAGTTGGAAATGTCTGGCTGGTCGTACCCTTATCTTCTTCTTCTTCTTCTTCCATTTCTCCGACCCGTAGCATGTTACATTCCGGGTGGAACACCTCATACTCTTCCATTTGCTCTAGAGGTCAAGTATGCCTTTTTCATTTGGCTCCATAACCTTTCTTCCTTCGTCTACATTTGGTTCTCCTCTATTAGATCCTGTTCCAGAGGATGCCATCACGACTTGGTTCTTTAGATCAATGATGTACTTTCTCCCGTTGCTTTTGATTGAGAATGTGTTCCACTTACAATTGTGGTCCGCTTTGGCAGCTATTAGCCACCCTCTCCTGAGTAATGCATCGTACATCGTCTTCTGTAGTGGGATGACGACAAAGTTTTGAAAGAATTGTTGTGTGCCGATTGTTACTTTTTGTGCCATTAGTGTACTGATTGGTTTGATGCTGTGTTGATCAATGCCTATCGGGTGGAATGTTGAGGGTCAGAGATTTTGGCTTCCCCAGACACTTCCAAGTTTCTTTTGGTAGTACATTCATTCCCGAGCCTTCGTTGACGATGGTGTTGAGAGTTTCCTCCCCATGATTTCCATCTATATGATGGCAGACTTCCTTTCGATGTTTACTGCGAGTAGCATTGGGTTTGTGGCTTGTTCTTCTGACGACTATGTTATACTCTCGCTTGGACCTTCCTGACAAGTTTGATTGTCTTCGACGACATTGGTGATTGCTACTCTTAGTTGTGGCATCATTTATAGAAGGTTTGTCACCTTGATAGGTACAGTTGTATGTAGCACCTGTTGTACTATGTTCTTCTCTGATTCTGATTGCAACGACGTACTAGTTACTTTGTTGGAGGTTCTCCATTCTTTGACCATCACCTCTTCTACTTCTGCCCTAGCTTCTCAAAGTCTTTCTTTCTCTGTACAAGGGTTTGGATAAATAGCTTTCTTTGTCGGTGCTTTGCTAATTGCCAAAACCTCCTCGTTGTCCATGTCGAGCATATTTATACCTTTTTGCTTCGTGCAGTCAATATCTTCATGATCGCTTGGTCCAGATTATTTGCATAATCTTCCTCCATACTTTGATTATTTTGGCATTCCCTCGTGAAGTGACCCCATTCATTGCACTTCTGACATTGTATCATAGGTCTCCCTTTGGTATTGTATTGTATTCTGCTTCTCGGTCCATTGTTGTTGCCTCTTTTGTTGTTACGGTATCCTCCAGGGGATGCATTGGTATTGTTCTGGGGTTTCGGTGGTGTGGTTAGAGGGGTTGATTGTTCCCCTTGTGCGAAGAGAACTTGTGTGCTTCTTGTCTTCAGATTGTATGGGCACTCCTTGATGGAGTGTCCCATAGCTTGGTAGATGTCACAAAATAGCTTCTTTGGGCAATTTGCCTTGGTATGACCTTTTGTATTGCATTCGATACACCACAGTTCTTTGGAATTATTTGGAATTCTCCTTTTCCACCTTCATTTCTTTCATCATCCTCATCATGTCTCGTTTGAGGGCTTGTACGGTTTTTGATTCTTCATCACTACTCTCCTTCGTACTCTTGTTGTCATCTGTCCTTTTCCCTCGAGAGGATGTTTTACTCTTGCTCTAAATGTCCGTCGCCCGATTGTAAGCATCAACATACAAGGATGGAGGTACCACCTTCATTTTCTTTCACAACAAGGGAATTAATCCTTCAATGAACCAACACTTCTTTGTTTCGTTTGCTAGCTGATTCTCCAATTTTACCAACAGCTCTTTGAGCCTATGATTGTAAGCTCGTACATTATCATGTTTTCCCTATTTAGTACTGTATATTTCAGCTACTATCTTGTTATCATCTCTCAGAAGCTTGAATTCTTCTTGGAATGCTCTTTTTCGTGCTCCCTTTGTGGCTTTCTGTGCTGCTCCTAGTTCTGTGTTCAAGTCTATTGCTATGCCTTTGAGAGCTGCTGAAAACACTCTCAACCAGTAGTCTATGTCTTCCTGTCCATCTGCTATCCATATAGTTTCAAATGTCTTGTAATGTTCTACCCCAGTTTGCATACAATTTTTTTTCCAATTTTGCCAATCAGACTATTCAGGCATTTCGTCAAACAAATGACCAATAGGTTGTTGTGTTTGTTTTCACTGGATTGCAAATGTGTGATGTCCCCTCGCTAGACAGTTCTCGGGAACAGTGTGTTAGCCCTTTATTGGACCCTTGTGGGCTAGCCGGATTGGTTAGAGGGTCAGTGGTACTTTCTGGAGAGTTTGATCGTTCTTGTTTTCAGAGGCCAGTGATTGGATCACAGCAGGCGTTGGCATTTCAGGAGTCTACAGCTTCTGACGGCACAGGAATATTTGGAGTTTTGAGCGAGTTATGAATTTTTAAGTGATTTGAGTTAAATATTTAACTTAATGCCTTTTATTAAAGTCAAATCGACTTTAATACATTTTTATATCACTTAAAAGATTCTAAAAAGGTGATTTAATATTTTAATGACTTAAAATATTAAAGTGCGCTCAATTATTAAGTCATGACTATTGAAAAGGACTTAATAAAATATTAAAAGATTTAAATGATTGCAAAAGGGCGTATCTTCTTGGAAATGCGTGCCATTTTGGATATAAAGCAATTTCTGGCAATGAGAAACTCACCTTTTGACAATTTCGACTTTGCCTTGTGCTATTTCCTGTGCATTCTCCTGTGATCAGGGTTTGAACAATTTTTCCATTGAAGAACGATAACTCTTCAGTGTTGAGCACTTTTGAGGCTGTGAGAGATCAGCTGAATTTGTGCAGTTTGTGAGAGCTTCATACAGAGGTTCTACTGGGCTTGAGCTGTGTTTCCTATTGGATTTCTTTATCAGTTTCAGAGGGTTTTGGGAGATGGCGCCTTCATTTCATCTGGCAGACATCATACTTCTTGGCCGTACCTTCTAAGTGAGAATTCAGGTTGTTTGCAGTGAAGTGCGTGGCTCTTGTGCAAGGGCGTTTGGGCATTTCTTGGAGAAACGCCTTCTTTTCTGAGGGTTTCTCTTCATCATTTTAGGCGTTTGGCTTGTACTCTTCATCTGCCACCGTTTTCAGGCTGGATTTTGCATTCTGTAGCTTTCTACACCAGATTTGGTCAGTTTTTCACCATCTTGGCTGGCAAACTGGACTACTTTCTTAAATAAATAATCTGGACACTTCCGGGTATGTTTATGAGTTCTAAATCCATGGTTGAGCATATTTATTATCTTCTGTATTGTCAATTCGCCTGAAATAACTCAGATTTACATTTTATATGCATTTATGCTGTGCGCCCCTTCTCTTCTGTCTATCAAACTTTCTCTAAAAAACACTAAATAACACTAAAAGACTTAAGAAATATTGGGGTTTGAGTTGAGAGCCAGCAGGGCTCATCACAAAATGTTACTTGACACAATCTTTCAAATCATCCATTTAACAACTGACCATTTCAGAAACATACTTTCCAAGTTCCCATTTGATGGCAATACAAACATAGAACATAATGCAAGACCACTTATAGAAGAATTTGCAAAAATAACTCCAATAGATTTGACACAAATATTCATATGCTAATGAGAGAATATACAATGATAATTTAAAACTCTGACCTGCTAATGACATTCAGCTTACCACGCCCTGTAACTGTTTTTTATAATGATTTGATAGTCGCCCATACTTCAAAACTCAGACTTCGCATTTACCTCAATAGTATTTCTCATCCGCAGTATAGGGAACCCGCTACTTTAAATAAAACCCTTTCAAATATATCCGCGGTAGGCACAAAAGTTCCAAACTGTTAAATGGTCACCAATCGCCCCAAGTAAACACGACTTATATCTTCCTCTTTACCATATGCGTCCAGGAAACTTAAGATATTACTAACCGACTTTTTAAGCAGCTCCCGATATTACTTTTAAAATCCACACACTCCCAAATCTTGCCTATCACATCTTATGATTTGGTGGCGCTAATAGAATGCTCATCTGGTAACGTTCAGATTTGAAAGCCACCGCTAGCCACGTTTTTCCAAGAATTATAGCGATGTCACACAACCACACACCCGCCATCTATCTTTTAATCACTCAATATAAGCCTAACGGCTGATATTCTGAAATGCCTCCTTTACGGGTTTGGAATATATTTCGGCTACCTTCGAAATAGCTGAGTTGCATATAATGACGGCAAACTTCTTAAGTAGCTCCCGACATGACTTTAATTAGTGCTACCTCTTCACCTATGCCTTGCAATAATTTATTTGTTTCGACGTCCTCTTCCAAAATACTCCCGTAAACTCTCGTCTCCTTACATTGGCGTTAGCTATCCAAAAGAGACGGTTTTAAGAATGTACGCAAAGCTTCATAAACTCATGTTGCCCGATAATGAACTGGAAAATAATAATATTCTACAATTCTTTAATAGCAACATCTAAATGTATGAGGCGGCTCTAATTGAATGCTCAAAATTTCCCACGATTCATGAAAGACTTCAATTCTTCTTTATAAGAATTACTCCTTTATCGAAGCTACAGTTACAAGAACTATCGATTCTTTAAAGCATCAAATATAATAGAGCTCCCAATATCATGCCGCATCTCCTTGATAATATGTGACAACCACCACGTTAAACTCAGACGAATTTTAAAGGAAAGTCGGCTTCAGGAAAGTTATCTGCAAGGAACTTTTAAATTTCCTTCGACTTAATTCCCTTTAGTATCAGCTAATTCAATCTTCCCATATTCATTTCCTCAAAGCTTCGACTCCCTTTGTTATGCCTTGCTGCCACATTGAACTCTTCCAGATAGGAATCTCGTATGAATTTCTTCCTCTATAATGTTTCCAAAAGTCATTCATTGAATTACATTATTCAATTTTCCACCCTGAGAGCTCAACTTTGTTTTTTTGTTTTGATTCTCCACTAGTAGATATGAGTGAATTGAAATACAGAAATAATGGTGTCATTTCCTGATATTGGCATCACCCCTTTTGCCTTCGCATATGCAACTGTTGCTTTGTGTTAGCAACCAGTTCTGGAAACTTATTAATTGCACACCACTCAGAAGTTACATGACAATTTCCCAGATACAAATCATTATCCAATCATAAATCAATGCCAATCTTCAATTTCCTGAACTCAACTACAACTGCAGTAATATAGCTGAAACTGAAATTGAATTCAAACCTCTAAATTCAAAATTTGTCTTCTTAAAGACTTCACAAATTCGACAATCTCCAAATGTTAAAACCAATTGCGAAATTTGTGACTCCACCAGTACAAGAATTGGTTTTTTGTCCAATTCTAAAAATATGAGGGTTTTCGTCCCCAAGTTTCGAGAAAGCCAAGCTTCTCCAAATCCACACTCAACCAAGCCTGCTTGCAAATGAATTCCCAAAACTTTTATTCTTTTCTCTTTCGTAACTCCTCGTGTGTCTTCTTGAATTCTCGTCTTCTAAATTTTTCACCTTTTATTCTTTTTATTGAGAATTCCCCTCAAAAGTAACTTAATTTATTTATTTAAACTTTTTAACTTAGTTACTTATGCTCTATTAATTTAGGCTGTCCTTTTCAATTAAACCTTTTGACAACTTAAATTAATAATTTATGCTGACTCAAAAATTTGGGACATTACACTGACAATGTCGTACTAGATCCTCTGACTTGTTTCGTGTCAATTTTGGCAGTCTGCCTCTCGACACTCAGACTGGCTAGTGGAGTTTCCATCTTCCTTCCTCGATGTCCTCCCTCTGTGTTGGATTTGATTGGATTGTTTCTCTCGACACGTTCTGGTGCCTCTCTTGCACTCACAACCACTTAAGAGTCCTCCACATGTCCACTCTTAGTGTCCTTTGCACTCTAGGTATCTTGGGGGTCATTCTTGTACTACCTCTGTCCAAGGTTCTTTGGTTCGGATGCTCCAATTCTCGGTTCCTCTCCCGATATGGATGGCTCCTTCATTAATTCATTTTTAGAGTCTTTATGTTCTTCGTCTACTACGAATGGTTGCCCAAAAGTAACTTGGTTTGTTTCTTCGACAAGGTTTTGGTTTATTTCAGCAAGGTCTTGGTTTATTTCGGCAAGGTTCTGGTTTGTTTCTTTGACGATTTGTTTTAATCTTCTTCGTCGGTCTTCTTGTTCTCTTAGTCTTAGTGATCTTTGCACTCGTTCTTCAAATGATTCTTGGCTGCATGGAACTTGGCTCTTACCTTTGTTTGGTCGTATAGGCATTAATTTCTAGGAGTATGCCTACGACTGATGTTGCGTTCTTCCTCCTCCCTTTTGTTTCTCTCTTCATACTGCTGTAGTATTTGTTGTCGCCTTTGCTCTCGGTCTTCGTTGGCCTGAAGATCTTGGAGTATGATGAAGTGATGTGTGAGCAATCTCAACAATTTGTTAAGAAGGTGCTCGACTTTCGGGTTGACACTCAGGTTGTCCCAAATGACTACCTGAAGGACTTCTCACCTGAGAGCCTCCCTCCATACAGATCCTTCACCAAGATATTCCACAGATTCACGAGATCCTCCATCATCTCATCTTCTTTGTCTTCATTTGCTTGTACTGGCTCTTTAGCTGGTTGACCCATTACGACGCCATTATCCTCTCTTTGTGATGTGTATGTAGATTCGTATCGGCAACGATGCCAAATATTTACTCACATGAATGACTTGACTTATTAATAGAGTAAACGAGAAAATAACTTACAAAACATACATAGTCAATACTCATGAACGCATAATATGCATAGAACAATGGTATTCTCATTCATTAATGGCAATAATTACAGTGTACAATCATTTGTGCTGTCCCCAATACAAATCGAATAAGACACATATAGTTGCCAATGGTGGTTTGGAACACCAACTATTGGGAACTACCCATTACAATTAATCAAAATGGTTGGGGACTTAACTCTCAATAACAACATATAATTAAGAATACTTGCTGTGGACATTAGAATTTATTTATTTACTATAATTGGCTGACTAGAACAATATAATCACTCTTGGCCAACTACAACAAATCTGATCACTGTAATGTGATGTTCTTCCTTAACAAATTCATCACTATAATGTGATGTTCTTCCTTCCCAAATTTAATCTCAAATAGTGCAATGCTCTCCTCTGTATTTCTGCCTTAAGATCTGCTCTAATTTCACTTACAAATCTGATCACAACTTCTTCACATATATTTCTGCCTTGATGTCTGTTTAGTAAACTCAGATATGCTCATAAAAACTTTATACATATGATAAAAATCCTCCATAAATCTGATCATAAACTCTTCACAATATATGCTCATGTTCTTCAAATAAACTTGCACATATATCCCATATAGATCTGCATATGTTCTTCAATAAGAATCAGAAATATTCTTCATGCTTTCTGCCCTTTTGGTCTTCTTTAAATCTGCTCAATATTCAAATAATATTCAATGCTTACTTTCCTCTCACACCTCTACATTGCCTTATTTTATACCTTACCAAACATGCCCCTCTGACATCAATGGCAATATTCCAACAATGAGACATAATTATTGTTGCAGGTCCAAATAGGGTATAATGGCTACTGGTACAACAGGTAGCAACTCAGAGAAAACTCATGTAAATCACCAAAGTCTCCTTTAAGCCTATACAACCAGGAAGGAACACTAGGAAGAAACTCCAAAAAGTAGATAAACAATATTAAACACACCAAATCTGATTCAACAAGGTGCAGCTGGGTTAGGCTGATTGGTATAGCTCAACACTAAGGTATGAAGTATGGCCTCCAAGGAAACTGTCAAAAAACCATAAAAACTTCTTGAATCTGCATCATAAACCCTTGCACACCAAAAACATGTCAAAACACATAAATCTCCATTGAAATAGCAGCTAGAAATCAAACTCAACTTTGTAGCACAGTTGTGACTTTAGGATGAAATCACCAAATATAGCTAGGAAGTTTTTTGTCCTCGAAATTGGTATGTCAAGAGGGGTTTCATCCTCAAGAAATATGAAGAACTGTGTTCTTACTTAGAGAACAAGAGAAAATGAAAAATAACTCAATAACCCTTCTTCTCAAGATCCAACCTCCCTTGATAGTTTTTTCACTACTTTTTCAAAAAACACTTTTTTACCTTTTTGTTGCTTTTTCTAAAAAACTCAATTTAGCTGTTTTGTTGCATTTTTTGAAAAACATTTTTCCTTAATAAAATAATATAAAGTATCTTTATGACCACTTCTTTATCACCTTGAGTCTAGTGGCACTTTATGTGTGAGAAGGGGACATTGCATTGATCTCTGAATATTCCTTTAATTAGGTGTGCACCTAACAATGGGATTTTAGAGTTTGAAGTTTGACACCAATTCCCTTTATAGAGGTGCGCAAGTGACAATGGGACAACAAACTTGATTTAAAATGCCATTCCATGAACTTGAAAAGTATATTGCCTTCTCCCTTATTAGGTGGGCACTTCATGGTGCAAATTTGTTCTTTATGAATTGAACCTCATTTTGCCTTATCAAGTATGTTCCTTCGTGTGCAATTTTGAACTTGAAATTGGAAACTTGATTTCGTTCAGAGTTGAGCCCTTCTATGCCTTATGATTTGTCATCATCATTTCTCCACTGATTGACCTATGTTCTTGTGAATATAAAATTCATCACGCTCCCTTCGGGTTTTGTTTTTGCTAAGTATTAGCCCATGCCTCAAATGAACATCATCGACCCCTTTTAATAAACGACCGCCCGCCTCTGCCACGTGTCCGCTCAACGCTCTTTGAAGGAATTCTCTCCTTTGCTTTTCTAACGGCCCCTGCTATGTTCCCATGTGTCTTCACCGCGGGCTATTTTTAATTGCTTCCCTTCACTTTCTCATCGGGCCCCGCTTGCGTGCCATGTAGCTCCCATTCACGTAAAGATTTGGCAGGCCCCACAAGCGGCGTCTATAGTAATCATTGCTGCTATGTGTCACCCTAGCGCAAGCTTTCAACGAAGGGAGGGGAGAATGAACCACGAGTTGCGCCATGCTGCCAACTGTCTCCTTGTGGATGCTTCTTCAACACGAAGGATGGAGCAAGCTATGGGCTTCGATGTGCTGCCGCGTGTTCTAACTGCCTATATTGGGTGGCAACACTTGTCTGCTCGGGACTTTGCTGGGACCACTGCCATCATTTGTAGGAGATGCACTTGGATGGAGAGTGACCAAATGTTATGGCCCAAATATTTTTTTGTTGCAACGGCTGAGGGGAATCATTGCTGCTACATCATTGCTCAGGATTCCAAATCTTTTCAATTACTACTCGCCAAGCAGTGGGAATGCTCACTATATATACTGCTCTTTGCTTCCAAAGAGGGGTTGGAGGTTCCAGGTTAAAATTTCCATGAGTTCCGAGAGTTCGAGAATTGCAAAATTTTAGAGACACCAGGCTTTTTATTGTTATTAGATTATTGCAGAAAGACTCACAGACTGTGCCATTGTTTGGCCTTTCTGTTTTTCTTAAGCTATTTGATTAACTTTATACTGTGTCATTATTGTTTGAATGGTTCATTTGCAGAACTTCTATAATTTTAATGCAAGTTTATTGGTTTAGATCATGTCTTTCGACTCCTCTTTTCAGTGAATGGGTGTGAAAATTATTTTATGTCATTGAATGCGTTGTTCATTCTTCAATCTTTATTTTCTGTCATTCTACGATATAGTAAATTGCTGAACGGACCTTTAGATCGTATCCAAAAGATAGATTTATCATGCCTTTTATCTACATTCTGGCGCATCGCCTTAGTTAGATCTTCTACTTTTATATCTGCTTCATTTTCCCATTCCAAAAAACCAATTACAGAAGAAGCCGGCTTCTTTAAAAATCTGGAGGTTACTTAGTTTAGCGCAATAGGTCCCCCATAAACTAAGTTTCCCACAAAGGGCTGTTACCTTGCCAATTTTTGGCATTAACAGTTCTCTAATAACCTCAATATTGAGATCATATGTTTTGAAGCATTTCCCTTCCATGGCATATGCTGATCTTGATGAATGCTGCTTGTTATCTTCATCATTGGAAAACTGATCCATTCTCCATCTTAGATGAAGGTGTTCAAAATCTTGTTTGTTACTCTTGTAAAGATATGTACAAGAAACAACAAATCACATGGAAGAACAAGACAAATTTTTAATCATGACATGGGTTTGATGAAAGTCAGCCTACAACTGGGCACAATACAAAAAAATTCATATGGGTACAACACAATATAGAAAATTTGGTTTCTAGTCGATAAATGTTTTTACTTCTCAAGTATGGGGAGTTGAGATTCACTATTTCTTGATTTGTAAAGATAATAGCTGGTTAAGATGGATATTTATAAGCGCAAGAACCAAGATGTCCTCTGATCAAAATGCAAATATTAACCATGGTGTACTGACTGTGTTTTATATAACAAGTCTTCAAATAGTGACTGACAAATATTCAAATGACTCTGTTAACCACCTCATTGCTGATAAAAGGGAAACATTTTTTTATCTTGAGCATGCATTTAATGTAGAAATTTTGATTGGTGGTCAATATAAGGTTTTACTTCTCAAGTATAGAGAAATAAAATTTACCATTTCTTGATCGATAAAGGAAATCCCTGGTTAACATAGACATGAATAAGCAGAGAACCAAGGTGTCCTCTGATTAAAATGCACGTATTTAAAATATTTGTTTATTTGATACCTTACTGAAAATCGTATTATAACTGAGAATTCACATTTTCTATTTAAAAATACAGAAAATAATATAAAGAACTGTGCTTTGATGTAAATTTAATTTAGAAATAAAATCAATTTTTTTTCACAATTTTGAGTGGTGTTCTGTGCTCTCTACTGCATTGACAGGAAGGTCAAACTTCAAAAATTGGCAATGGAGCATATCCCAGCAAGTTTTATGATCATGGAATAAATGATATCATGTCTACAAGTACTGATTTGTCTGAGATCCTACTTCATCCCAGGGAGCGAAAAGCAGATTCACTGAAGGAGGAGCTTATATGTCCATTCAATGATTCAGATACAGATCATAAATGGTCTAAAAATGATGGTGTTGGAGGTAATTCAAAAGAAAGGCAAATTTTCCAGTCAATATTGTTGGGGGATAAATTGCAGAGCCATAATCTTGGCACTAAAAACAAAAGGTTGCGGATAGATAATGAAGATGCATTAGAGTTGAAGGTAACATGGGAAGAAGCTCAAAACTTGTTTTGCCCTCCTTTAATGGCTGTCCCAAGTGTTGTCATCATTGAAGGGCATGAGTTTGAAGAATATGAGGTATGGCTCATTATGGTCATCTAATGCATCAATATTTGGAAGTTTGCAGTACATTCATTTATTTAACAATTGAGAGGAGCACAAAGCTTTTGGAGAAAACTGCATAACAGATTTTTTTATCAATGTTTCAGATCACAATATGTGATCCATCATCAGGATAACACAAGTGAGTGAGAATTGCAGATGCTTGCTTCTAATTTATGAACTTATTAGAATTTCTTAAGGAAAGGATTAAAGAAAACAATAAATCTTAAAGTCCAGGATACACCAAAAAGCTTATAAAAAAAAGAAAGATTTTGTTTTAAAGTAAATCACCATTACAAGCTACACCAAGAAGCTTATAAAAAAAAGATTTTATGTTAAAGTAAATCACCATTACAAGCTTGAAAGTTACATTACACATGGTTGTTTCCTTAGGAAAATTAGGAACTTGTCATCCATTACATTTAAGATAAAATATGCATTAGAAAGTCAAATGTTGTTAAAAGCAACTAAAATAAATTAGAAACCCTAACAGTTCACAAAATATCTATTTTCAAAATCATGAATGTATAAACAAAAAAAAAAGAGTAGAAATCCCATCCATTTACAAATTAGATTTATTTCAAAATTATTAAATTTTTTTGAGAAAATTAAATAATTGAAGACAAAAATATTTGATTTAATTAAATTCTAGTTAAAAATCTTAATCTTTCTATTTTTTTCTTTATATGGATTTTTCTAAAGAGTTGAGAATTGGACAGCATGGATGACTTGCTCCCAAACTCTTGTTCCTATCTATATTTTAAATGTTTTGGTTGGTCCGTGAGTATTATAGGATCCCTCAAGCATGGTATAAAAACATGGGCCCATTCCTGAGGGTGTTACTGCACATACTTTAAAATGCTTGTATGCATTATCTGGAGCATGCACAGTTCCTGGGGTGAGGTTTGAACACGGGTCTTCATTGTGATTATACTGTGTCTTTATCACTGAAGTCACAGCTACTGAACTATGACTTGTTATTCTATTCTTATTGAGGATACTTTTGTTTCCTAAATAATCTTCTGTTTTCCTTTTTAAGAGAGGAAGTGATTTACATTGTAAAATATTGACATTTCTAGGAAAAATCTTTTGATGACGATTTTTGGTAGCTACTACAAGACTTTCATCAACTTAGCTGGTTCATTTCTTTTCTTTTTGAAGTTGAACATGACAGATATTATGCTTTTATTATTTATTATTTACTTGTTAGATCCTGTATGTATTGTTCATTGTTTAGGTCCACTGTTTATTTATCTAAAAGATGATCAGTAAACAATGCACACTACTTTGGTCTGGATTTAGTCGCTTGTTTTCACATTACTGCATAATTATCTCATTTGTTTTAAATGGTTTGATTGCACACATCTTGATAGATGATGGAAAAATTGAGTAGACATTTTGTTTCATGGGAGAGGTGTGCAATGCCTTTTAAATGGTGGTTGCAATAGGTATCCTTGGAAGGATCTATGCTGCATGCTTTAAGAATTGCATCCCACACTATGAGACATGGTAAAACAGTGTTCCATATGAAAACATGAGAAGAAAATCAGGAGTTACAGATTATTTATATGTATTATATGGTGAAACGTTTGATATCTGATTGTATATGAATTAGTAAATTTTGTTAGTTTGGGAGAGGAGGATTTCAAAACCCTAAAGGTTTGAACGCTTTTGATGGTTGAGATGGCTGTCCTGTCCCAAGGAGAAAGTAGGGGCCCCTTTGTTCAGATCTTGAAGTTTTGCTAGTATTTTTTAGTTTATAATATAAGTGCTTCTTTATTATATTGTTATTGCTTTGTTATTATTATTGTTATCATTAATGTTACTACTAATATTACTACTTTAATCATCATCATTATATTATTATTTTGAGCTTGTGCTATTCATCAGCAGATAGAAGAGTGATAATCCTTACAAATTCATTTAGGAAATCCTCTTGGTTGATAACATAAGCTTACTCCTTTGCCCTTTTGTTTTCTTCAGTAGTACTCCTTTGCAATTCAAACTTCTATCTACTAATAGCTTACTTCATGAAGATGGTCTAATTTTGTTTATAGACCTCTTTTTGTAATGTCTTTTTGATCAATATAATATTTTATTTGTTGTTTAAAAAAGTTTAAGATGATGAAGTCTAGTTGTTTCAAATTTAAGGGAGGGATATTGAATGTACATCAAGGTTCCCTTGTATAACAAGCTTTCTTATAGGACTTCTTTTCATGTTCTATTTTGTAGGAACCTCCAATCTTTGGCAAGAGGACAACTTTTCATACCAAGCGATCTAGGTAGTTTTTTCAATTTTAATTTCTTGTTCATTATGGTGGCAAGTAATGGTCCATTTCTTGAACACTGAAAACTGATTTATTGAAGCATAAGTGCCAACGTCCATGCATGGGTTTAAGAGATACATATGGTGGGGTTTTAACTTTTGGATGGTCTCAACTGATGAAAAGAGTGTAACTTATATTATGTCAGTATATTTTATTGATATGGTTTCCAAATGTCAGAATTTGATGCGTAAAGTAAATATGAAGTTATTTGTGCCCACCAAAACTTCAAGCTTTGGATCTTTTTAAATAAGCTATATGTTGAAAGAGATTTCCAAACTATGAAATTATTGAGACATTAACTAATGTTTTCCTGGACCTTATTAACCTTTTGCAGCTTGGAGCATGTTGCAGAACTTCTAGAAGAGGAGAAATTCATTATGCGATTCTCTTACAATTATTTAGATTCAAAGCTTCATATTCTGAACTGTTTGTAACTTAGGGTTTTACAACTGTGCTATATACAAGGGGCCCTCTAAGGAAGCCACCATGTCCGTTTGCATATCAACACTGTTTCATACATAGTTTCCACTTGCTGAGGTTTACAATCCTCCTTTAGACTAGTTTTTCCCTAGGGAAGCCTCTTCTCTCTTTTCTATTATCTTTGGTCTGCAACTTCTAGCTTCTCTCGATGTTCTTTGATTATCTTCTTAAATGCTATTTCTATTGAACTTACACTACATTTGAGTGCAGGTCACTACCACATGGCTATAGTTTTTGTAGTGTCTTAATCTGAATGCAACATTTACACTGCCCAGTGACTTAATCCATACATATACCCTGTGATCCAAAAGAATTTCATATGCCAAACCATGACATAGGTCAATTTACAAACATTAATGGAGAATGATCTACTCTTTAGACTTCTTTGCTTCCAAGTCAAACATCCTGAAAGAATCTACAATGATTCAGGGCATTGTTACTACATTGATGTAAGAGAAGATATGATAAGTTGACTTACATTTTAGTTTGCGACACTTGGAAAAAGGATGGGTTAAATATAGAGAAATGTACTAGAAATAGTCCTTTAAGCAAATTAAAAAGTGAATTACTTTCTCGTTTCATGACAGTTTTTAAAGTTTCAAGTTTGTTGGTAGAGTATCTGCTCGTTGCACATGTAATTGCTGTATTAGAGAAGTAATGATAATCTGCATTAATTTTTTTTTTCTAAGAAATGGTTGTGGCCTCCAACATATCCGCACATCAGTGGAGAGAACAAAGCTATCGAGTTTAATAACCCTTGCAAGATGTTTGAAGAGATGTCTTTTGCAAAAAAATTACAAATTTCTTATTCATGTTCATTAATTTCACCTTTTTGGTTTAATTTCAGACCTTATCATTTTAGCTTTATTTTTTTTTGAAATTCTAATAATTTAATTCTTCTTTTATAAGCTGGTTTGCTTGAACCATCTTTCTAGAAAGCATTTTTCAAGTTTATCACAAGTTTGATTTCTGGTTAATTCATACCTTATGCTATTCCACCATTTCAACACATCACTGAGAAGGTGTAGTCAATTTGGGGAATGGTACTATCAATTTGAGGAATAGAACTCAAGACTATTTTCCCATTCTCCATAAATGAGGAATATTATCGAGAAAGCTTATAAAGTTTCTTCTAACTTGGGTTCTGTCCATGTTTTCAGGGCTCTCTCATCTGCACCTTGTGAAGTGAGCTTTGGAGATCTTGATAAACTTCCTGAACAAAGTATAGGTATAGTTTCTGCTGAATTTCTAACTTTGATGTCTGATATATTTGTAGGCTTATGCTGTGGAGATTTTGTGCACTTATTGGATAGGTATAATTTAGAAAATGCATCTGAATTGTATGTATAGTTTATCCAACTTCTATTATTATCTGTTTTCTGCTTTCGCCATTGATACAGGCACAAAAAGGAAAAATGTTTCTGATATCCATACAGACCCAGTGAATTCTTGTGGTCTGGATGCTTCAGCCAATGCAGTCACTCTTGGAGAGAAAACCACTGCATCTTCCTTGGTCAGTCCCACAACAAAACACCCTCGACACAGACTGGGATGCACATGCATTGTTTGTATTCAGCCTCCCAGTGGAATGGGACCAAAACATAAACCTTCTTGCACCTGCAATGTTTGTATTACCGTCAAACGTAGATTCAAGACACTTATGATGCGACGCAGAAAAGAAGCAGAAAATAAAGAAGCAGAAAATGCAAGGAATAAGCACAATTCTTTGAATGAGCAAAAAGATGTCAACAATGGTGAGAGAAAGGAATCTGATGCGCATCCTGACTTTGAGAATGAGTTCTTGTGGGAAACTCCAGCTCCAGTATGCAAGAAGGGGATTACAAAAAGTCATGATTATCCAGGAAATGACGTAAAATTGGCTTCAAATCTGAACTTATTTGCTTCTTGTAAGGATAATGAAGGTGTGAAAGAAGATTATTTAGTCAGTAAAGGCCAAATTGATTTGAATAGTCAACCAGGAAGCGAGGAGGAAGAATTACTTGGGATTGGTCGAGAAAGAACAGTGGGGGTTCTAGATAATGTTGCTTTGCCTCTTGACATGTGCATAAAACAATATGAACTTCCAACTTTAATATACCCTCCCCAGATAAGTAATACTTTGGGATTTCAACAAAGTTCAAGTGAAGAAATAGTTGAGGAAACTTCCAGGGTTCAGAATGAAGATCATATCATGAAAGAAGAGTTCATTTCAAACAGAACTGAAAATGATGCCAAATCAATTTCTATCTAGATAAATTTACAAGATGCACCTCCATTTGCAGAATACATTTCAAGTGTCTGCACCTGAACAGGAAAGCTGTACTTCTGGATTTCGCATAATCTGGTTGCAACAATATCTGTTGGAATAACAGTTTGTGAGATTAGATGTTGTTACTGTGGGTTTCAAATCAGATCCCTGAAACTACTCTTTTTCTTTAGGAAGGCTTGTGTATGGCATGGTAACTTTTGATGTTGATGCAAGGGATGATTGATATATCATCTGGCCTGGAAACTCTCTTATGTTTAGCCACATCCATGAAAAATGAGCTACCAGGTTGCGTCCTTCTTAAACAACATACCTTAATCCTTACAATGCCTATCCTCATATAAGATAAGAAGTTGTGAAAGGAAGTATCTAACCTAATTTCCATTGGGATAGTTGAAACTGTCGCCAGAATTCGTTTCCAGTGTAATGGCACCGGTGTATCCTAAAAGCTTAAGATAATATGCCTTTTACATATTAGAATGTATATTTTTTATCTGAAATTTCGAAAGATATCATCTGAAGGAATTTAAGTGAGTTCTTTTCCAAAACTTCATTTTCTTTCTTGGCTTTAGTTTTGGGATCAAGGACCTGTTATTTTCTAGCTGTGCTTCATTTATGGAGCTCATGTTCTATCAATTGTGTCTAATTTCAAATGAAAAAAAGTAATGCTTTGCACAATTTGAAAGAATCAGTTGTTGATATTTCATTTGGATTTCAAACAGCATATATGAATCAAGTCAATAAAATGTCCCTGGGATGTCATTCCATTGTTTGTGAAATAGATCAAAACGAAGAAAACAAACATCATCCAAAGGTGTTCATTTCTATGGTACTCGGGATATGAAAATCATGTCAATTGCTAAACTTTCTCCTTCAAAGCTTTTGTGTTATGTTAACTGTTTAAATTTTTAACACTAATACCCTACATAATACATTAACTTTAATGCTTGTTTCCTGGATTCCTTGCAAATGCTATGTACTATGTTGTACTTACATGATTTTTTTGAATTACGTAGAGCCTTTAACCATTGTTTTTTCGATAAACACGAGTCAGGAATTAGGGTTGTCTTACTTGTCTTTGTGGTTTTTGTCTTCTCTTTTATGCATCTTCACAAGATCGACAATGGTGTTATCAAGTGAATGAGCAAGAAGCTTTTGTCATCATGCATGAAAACAGAAAATCCATGTCATGGCAACAAAACCAAACAAAAGTATGTCTGTGAATCAGCAAGAAGTTTTTGTCATCATGCATGAAAACATAAAACCCATGTCATGGCAACAAAACCAAACAAAAGTATGTTTGAAGGTTAAGTGCTTCAATTTCTTTATTAGCGTTGCACTTGTGAATGAAAAAAATCAGTGAAAATTGTGGTTATACTATAAAGTACATCCTCAATAGGGTATACTCTAAGTTACTGATCTTGCTACGGGTTCACGGTTTGGTTTGTAGATTCAGTCAAAAAAGTTGAGGGTTCAGTTTATTATGGGTTCATCTATGCAAAACATATAAAGATGAGAAATATATACATATTTGTAGTAATAATTAAGTTCAAAATATCACATGGCATCATATATTGTATAATAAGCAAAGCCACCACAAAAGTTAAAAATATTACAATGTCAATTAGTCAAACTCAAATGTCATGATATATATTAAAATTAAAAAATAATAATGTCAAATGTTAACAATCAATCATCATTGATCAAGCACCATCATATGGGTTTTGAAGAATATCATCACCATTCATATTAAATCTAAGTATTAATATATTAGAATAACTTCAAATAGTGTCACTGATAGTAGTAGACTTATGCTTGCTAGTTGATTTGTCTTCAACATCAAAGTTAATAAGGTGGGAAGTGGAAGCATCTACGTCAATATGCTTTTGTTCAATATCACTCTTTGCGTCCTCTTTTGTAGTCACTTTGTTTGGGTGAACATATACAAAAGTTCAAATGCACATACACTAAGCCCTTTGCTTTTCTTGAGTGTAGTTGATTGCACTTCATTGTGTGGATGGAGTATGTGTTTCAATTCCTCTTAGATGCAAATGAATTTAACAATTTATTAAGACAAAATAGAAGGTTAAGGGTTATAAAATATAATAGGTAAATGAAACATAAAAGATATATATATTTTTAATAAAATTTATTTGCAATAAAATTTTGATTGCAAGAGGTTGTAGGTGTATGAATGATTGACAATGAAAGAATCCAACTATAAGTATCAACTTTATACTTGTCACAAAGAGCATCCATACTAGATATGTTGGATTGTACAAAATTTATAAACTCAATTCTAACTACACTTGTATGTTAGGATCAATGAGTCTGCAAAGTGTTTCCTTGTATCCTTAACTAACTTCAACATCTTTATATAGGGCAATCCTTGTTGACACAAAAATGAATTCAACACTACAATATTTGAGACTTTGCAAATGTAATAAGTTGGTCATTTTGTTCCATCTCTTCAATAATTGTGTAGTTTGAAGATTTTTTTTTCAAGATCTCACTCTTTTACATTTATGATGGTTTTCATATTCTTAATCATTGAGTTGATGTTATCATATCTCTCTCCCAAATAAGGATTACCTATGTTGGTATAGTGGATCATTTTGATGAAACTAAGGAGATATTCAACATGATTTCACTAAATGTCATCTAAGATTATCTGCTTAATATGTGTTTCCCTTATAGTGCTACATTGGGGTGATTACATGTTGTGACATATGATGGTTGGTGATGAACATTAGGATCTCTTTGTCCTTGACATACATCTATTTGGTTTTTGTGGATGATAAAAATGTGAATCACAAATAACAACAATGCAAAATTCATGCCTTCACAATCACACGATGAAGTTCAGGATCTTAGCTTAGAATATAAAATTTAAATAACAAGCAAGTCATCATAGCTAAGATCTTGATTTGTTCCATTGTTGGTTGCTCTTCAAAATAACAAACTATGAAAGAACAATAATGATATGACACAATGACAATGACAAATACTCAAAAATAAATAATACCAATGCTTGATAAATGACAATGATAATGCTTGATAATGTTTGATAATGTTTGAATGCTTGAATGGTTGATAATGCTTGAATGGTTGAATACTTGATGGTGATAAGAGTGTTAGAGAGATTTTTGATAATAAAAGTGTTAGGGGATATGAATGAAATGAAAAGTTCTTATTTATATGCTTCACTTGACACTTGATCGATGGTGGCGGTTGATTTGCAAGATCAATGAATAGAAAAATTAAAGATAGGTAAAGACTCATTTGAATTTGATGGAGGGAACAATGAAAGAATTAAATAAATACATTTATTTAATTCAAAATGATTGGTGGAGAAATAAATAAATATTAATAAATATTTATTTTAGAAGAAAAAATTAATTTAAATAAATTATTTTAATTTATTTAAAAGAGCAGTGTTACCTAATTAAATATTTTTTTAAAATTAAATTATAGAGAAAAAAATTAATTTGAAAATTGATTTTAATTACTGTTGGAGGGAAAATGACAAGTGATAAATTAATTAATTAATTAATATAGAAATGATAAAAGACTAAGATAATGAAATAATTAATTTAAGTATGGATAAAAGAAGGAAATGCTAGTTTAAGTAAATAATTAAAAATGATTTCATTAATTATAGATAGAAGAAATGATAAGGATAATGATGAAATGATAAGATGAAAATGAGTAGTCACTTTTAGGTGTCTACAAATCCAATCAATTTTCGTTTAAATTTTTTGTAGCATAAGGTTGAGGGAGTGGACATCACAAGGTGTCCAAAATATGTGTGAGTAATGCTCCACTAATAATTTGGTTTCTCTACAATTTTTGGCATTGCCTATTATAACTTGAACAACCTTTCAAGGCCCCATTCCTCAATGATTGTCATTAAAATGTAGGTAATAAATGCACTATCTTTCACGTCTCTTTGACAAATGACTACTCTAAAAAGCATTGCCCTTTTAGGAGACAATGCAATAACATTGATCAATGGCTAATTTATTACATCTTTCCATCTATCAAAAATGATAAACATCCTTGTTTTGACCCACAAACTCTTAATGGGCTTCAATGACTCCTCTAGGAACTTCTCTTTATCTAATATGCTGCTACACACTTTCTTAAAATCTCAGCCTTTGTACCATTTTAGAGTCTCATTAATTACTTTTACCATTTGTTGCCAATACAATGAGTGAAAAACATTGAAAGTCAATCCATTTGCATAGAGATATCTCACTATGTTGATTGGAATTCTCTCAAGACCCATTATGAAATGCCATTTCCAACAATCCCTTTGTTCTTTTATGTGTAAAGGTTACATGTTCTTTAGGTGTGGTTAAAAATGGGTGGCTCTTTACAAGTTGAAAAATAGAAGGCGATGAAGGGGGCTCATTCCTTGAGATCCCTTCTTTAACAAACGATGATTTGATTTGCAACCTTCTACTTGATTTATTTTTTCCTACTCATTCATATTTGATAGGATTTGTGCTTCTAGAATGGATACACCTTTTTTTCTTGGGAAAGTTTGATGTCTAGTCCAAGAATGTGGCATAAATGACCTTCCATTTGATTGTATGAGATTCAATACCTAACATCAAATCCATTCCAAATTCAAGCATAACCCCCATCACTTGGAAGTTGTACCATATCAATATATTTTTAAAGGGGAGAATTTGGATTTTTTTTGAAGTGCGGTTGATCCATGGAGCTAGAATCAATTGCCATTGTAATTCCTATGATAATAAGTCCAATAAAAAAAACATTTGAATAATCAAAACAAATGAAAACAAATATATACAACTTAATTCATTAAAAAAAATACATTTCTTATAGTTTCATAGAAGAATGAGAGTAAAATAAGAAATTCAAAACAAAACAAGAAAGTTAATTTGTTAAAAAAAACTGTACAAAAAGACCCAAAACTTGAAAAAAACGTACCTCTTTTGCAAAAAAAATTCTTTTACAAACTCCTTGGTAACAAATGGACGCTTGGAAATGCATATGAATAACAAACCAAACTTCTTTGGAACCTTCATGGATCAATCTTCAACTCTATTTGTGAAATGGCAAATGAGAATGAAAGTTTAGTAAGGATGAATAATATTTGTATTTTGCATTCACATTATGGGAAATGACTTTGTTTTTGTCATCAAAATGTCTTGGAATCCACGTTTTAAGGTTTGGGGGGCATTTTTGGACATGCGGTCAAATCAAATGTCAAATTAGAAGAACTAAAAAGAAATCAAAATTTGTTGTTGAAAGTGAGATTTAGCAAAATTTATTGTGGGTTCACCCAGGTTTGTCTCAAACATACCCATAGTGTTGGGACGAGAACCTAAACAGTCCCTAGTGTAGGTTGGATCCAAACCTGTATCTAGACTTGACTTGACATGAATTGACAAGTCGTAGGGGTTAAATTGGTAACACATGGTATACTTTTCAAAAGACTATTTCCCATTATAGGGTGTACACTTGAAAAGGAAACATGAGTTTGAAATTTTGAAAATTAAAATTATTTTAGTAGGTGTGGGCTAAATAAAAGGACAAATGTTTTTCATAAAAACAAAGGCACAAAATATAAATAGAGGTGTACCCTTATGAGAAAACATGTGTTCTCAAACACAAATAATTTCCTCTATATATAGCGCAACCAACTTAAAGGATGATTAAGCTTTGATTAGCAATAACAATGGTATATATATAACAAATGATTGCTCTAGAAATAGAGGGAGTTTGTATTTAAATAATGTATCACATTAATTAGTTTAATAACAAATTGCATTAGCGGGTCTTGTGATCCAAATAGACTTAGTTCTTTAATAAGTTTGATAAAAATAAATTATAATATGGGGCATACTTTTTATTTATGAGACACACCCTCTTTATTAGTATAGTTTATTAATGCTTGTAATTTTTTTGTAAGATAGCTTTTTTATAAGTTGTTGGAAGGTTAGGCCAATGTCATAATATTGTAACTTGCATAATAATTTTTTTTGGATGTTTATTATCATTTGCAATATAATTATTTCCTATTTTCATTTTAATAGTGGTATTAGAGCATTCATGATATTAGGTCTAGTTGAGATCAATGAGAATGAAAAGTTATGTTCAATTTTATGTAAAGAAATGTTGAAATAATTATTGAATTCTTTTGCATTCATTTAAAAATATAATTTTGTATTCATATTTTCCTCAGGTGATTGCATTTGAAAATTCAGTTTGGTGTTCACATTTGTTTGAAGTGCACATTTAAATTTGAAATTTTACAAAATATTGGGTGCTAATATTGAATAATGACATTTAGATTTTGTTGAGCACTACAATATTTATGAAGTTTCTTTCTCTTCTTGAGTGTTGGGCATTGTTATATGCATCAATAAAAAGCAAGTTTTGAACCTCAATAATTATGTGGATTTTTCTTATGATTACACCTTTCTACTATTGAATGCTAATAATGGTATGCAAAAACTAAATAATGCCACAAATTTAAACATTAGGTTAGAAAATTGTTAGAAGCATTGGAAAATATATTTTTTGGCATTGAAAATGTTGGCAATATGTGTTGTCATTGATGTCAACTCAAGATTGGTTCTCATTGATGTCAAGTGTGTGTGTTGAAGTTTGTATAATACTCTGGAGTTAGTTGATATGCATAGATATCTATTGATACATGTCAACAATGTAGTATGGGGAAGAATGACGATCAGTCTAATGTCTATGTGTGTTGCGGAGATGGATACACTTGTTCCAATATGTTTCCAACATGCCTACATTGATATGCTACCAGTTTGGTGTAATAGACTAGAGATAAGGTGAATAAGTTTTGCCAAGACAATCACAAGCATACTCTTAGACACAGTCATGGTATTTTGGTTAGCATCCCTTTGCAGGGCAAGCTTTTGTCTTGTAATTTAGAAGATAAGATGGTTGAGATGTGAAGGTGTTATATTCAAGTATTCAAGCCATTACACCTTCTACAGTGAAATATATAAGTAATAAGGGTCCGGTCAGTGTTTTGGCAGAGTAAACTGTTGGTGCAGGCTTGTTGGAATGCTCTATATTCCTCTGAAAGTGAAGTATTGACCTTGTAGTGTTTTGGACATGTTCAGTAATGTTCAAAGCATATTATATTGTTGTATCTATTGGTTTGGTGGTCTACAAGTGCAATTTTCATATGACAATTCAAAGTGTTTGTCTTCTTGTGCCAGAACTTAATGATCATATACTTCAGAAGATGGTTTAAGAGATATTGTGCATAGACTACAATTCTCACATCTTGGTTTGCATAATGTTTTTGGTCTCTCCTCGGTGGTGTAAAGTTGAACAATTGGTAGCTTTGGCGGTGTTGTTATTGTTTGGGCTGACAGTCTTGTTCCCTTCATCTGTGGTTGGTCCTGATTAATTAATCTTGCTTTGGAAGATGTGTTGAGATGTATTTGGAGCTTGTTATGCCGTTTTTTGATCCGTAACTCATTTTATTTTCATAATGTATATGTTTGGAGCTGACTTATGTAGTATCATGTGTTTCGTCTAAAGGTCATCTTGGAGCTGACCTAATTGATGTTTTGAATTATTACAGAGGGTATTTATAGAAGAACAAGATCATTTGTGAAGGTATCAATGAATGGTGAATTAAGATTGTGCAGAATGTTGAATATGAAGTGTGCAACATCAGTATGATGGACTAATTGTGTGAAAAAGAGACTGCAATATCAACATATGTTAGATGCTTCTTTATAGCACTTCACATTCATGTGATGAAGAAGAAATACCTATCAACCCAATTTTCAACCAAAATTGCAAAACTTAGATTACTTAAACTTCCATAAACATGAAACTCTTAAATCGACAATTCCATTTGCCGATTTCAATCGACTCAGATTGCACAATATTAATCAACTCATACTCAAAATTAACAACAAATCAAATATATTTATTTAATCTGATTTCAGAGGAAATGCATTTACAATTTGTGGGCCAACCCATACTGCTGTCTCGTTTTACACACTCTCATCGCAGTCCCTCCCTCTATTCTTTGTTTTGAATTTCTTTTAAATCGGAATACCACTTTAATCTAGCGTAGCTATATGCCTTTTGCATAGCCTGATATTCACATTCTACTCACCTTCATTCCTTGTACATACATGCGCTATCCTTCCTTCTTAGTTCGTCTCATTCCCTTCTCACACGTCATATTTTGGTAACAACAAACTGAACTTTAACAACGCCTTCTTTGTTATCTATCCTCGATCTCCTTAACAACGCCTTCTTTGATATTTTATTTCCTGTGCAGTCACCTTCTCCTTCCTACCGCCACCTCTCTCATATCGTCCTCTTGTGATTTAATAGCTCCACCATTATTTCATATTCTCTAGTCGCTTGAGTTTCTCATGTATGACTCTTCTAGTCCCGAGTGCCCTTTCAGATTCTTTTCATTGATAAGTTATGCCGATGAAAATATAATAATTTATTTCTTTTTTGTGATTAACTGATAAAATGAGAAATTTGAGAGGATGATGCCTGCAAACGTGAGTTTCAACCACAATATGACGTTTGCAAATCAATGACAAAATGTCATCCGTCTCTTCTCCCAAAATCGGATTGAATTGCAGGAAAACGAAAAGTGAAAAAAAAATGACCAAATCAAACCAAATGTTTTTGGTCGATGTTGATTACGCTCGCCTGGAATGCTCCTCCATCATCATGTTTCTCATTATAATTTTCATTTATCTTACTTTGAGCTAGTGAGTCTCAATAGGTCCTTGTATCTTGCCCTAAGGTTTTGGATCTTAGTTTGTAAGTCCTTAAGTAGTGAGTCTTAAATAAAATTATAATTTTTGTAAGCAATGAGCTTCATATATTGTGAGCTAACTCTCATCATGGTCTTTCCATCATTGGACTTTCTATGTAAAAATCTTGGTGTTTTTGTGTGGTGCATGTTTTTCATTTCTTCTCTTTTTTCAGTTAATGCGATGTAATGTTTAATCAGGAAATGAGAATGACTAAGTTTTAATATGTTCTAATTCACGTCCCCTCTCAGCACTACAGTGTGTTCAACAATTGGTATTAGAGCCAAGTGCCTTTGAGAAGCCAAATAGCTGAGGTAGATCCTACACTTGAACACATGGGGTATGTAGAAAATATCAATGATATGTTTATTTCAAAATCAGATCTAGAGTCAATGGAACCTGAAGGTTGAGACATCAGTCCAGAAGATTGTGAAGTAGATTTTGTAGGAGAACTCCATTCTGCTCTTGAAGATATGGACGAAGAAAGAATTCTAAATATAAGATATGAGTGCATGCTTGAAAAATCAAAGGAGACAAATATCAAATTGAAGGCACAAGCTAAAGAATCTAAAGAAGAAATTGGCAAACTGAATGCTCAAATAGGAGGAAATGGATGTGAAATCAAATTCAAGAAGGAAAAATTTGTGATCTTTGATTTGAAAATTAAGATTGAAGAAGGAAAAAAGATTGAGGTTTGTTTGAATGCAAAGCTCAATGATAAAACTGTCGAATGTTCAAATCTTGAGGAAGAAATTGTCACTCTGAGAAAAAACTTGAAAAACCAAAACAACAAATTGACAAGTGTCTAAAATTGAGAGGAGGTTATGAAATTCTTGATGAGTTGATTAACTCTCAAAAGGAATCTCACTACTGAATTTGACTCCATTTTTTGACAAATGTTCGTCGGTCGTTCGACAAACAATTTTCAGACAATCGACGAATTGACGAAAGAATTTTTGTCGCCATTTTTTCGTCGAAATTCTAACGACGAATTAAACGTTGAAATAATGATGCAGATTCGTCGGTCATCGGCATCATAAAATGACTCAAATATTCGTCGGAATATCGACAACAACTTCGTGTATCCATCGACGAATTATAACCAAAATGCAATTGCAATGGCTCTTCTGAAGCGTCGAAACAACACCAGAAGTTCGTCACCATTTTGACGAAATGGGAAAGGAGTTATGACGAAGCCTTCGTTGCAGGTATAGCAACTTCATCGGACGTTTTTCGGTGATTCATCGGTGGCCTTCGTCGAAATTGCGACGAAACAATGCAAGTTTTTTAAAAAAAAATATTTGTTGAAATGTACCATCGTAGAGACTCTTGGCAATGACCACCGAAGCCAACCCATCGGTGAGAGATCAATCATCGGCATAGGATATAAAACTCACTCCGATAGTCCATGTCTTGCCGATGACTTCCGTCGGCAAGACAGACCCAATGTCACACCGATCTGACCTCTTCAGGAGTTTTAAATAGACCTACACCATGTCATCATGGAGACTCTTGGCGATGACCACCGAAGCCAACCCATCGGTGATAGATCAATCATCGACACATGATAGAAAACTCACTCCAATAGTCCATGTCTTTCCGATGACTTTCGTCGGCAAGACAGATCCAATGTCACACTGATTTGACCTCTTCAGGAGTTTTGACCACTGTTGGTTATCAACAAGACATTTTGAGGGTCTCGTCGATTAAACAAGTGTCTAAAAGCAAGTAAATAGATGGAACCTATTAATTTTCTTATTTTGAGGTTCTTTAAATCATAAAATAGATACCATCTTCTTGTGTATAATGTACTTATATTCATATTTGAATTCGAGACCAATTGTCATTGTACATTCCATTTTACTTGCATAGAGTATTCTATAAGCAATTTATTGATAATGCCAAATGATTTATGGTGTTGTACAACTCTACCTATCATCACAGTTCTGTTGTTCTCCCCTAGAGAATCCTGCAGAGACAAGTTTACAATACCAAGTCAAATAATATGAAAAAGGCTTACTTCCATACAAATTAAATGATTATTCTCACAATGGCAATTGTCTAATCACAACAAATCCATGAAAGGTTATCCATGCTTCATAAGAGATGACTGATCATACATATAGACTGCAAGATGCATAGAAAAAACATTACACTTGAGAACAACCAAGGGCTAACAAGGGAAGGAGTTAAGAAACATCTAGATTGAAGAGAAAATGTGTAGGGAAAACGCTGAGAAATAATTATAATTGTAACACTATTCATAGTCCAGTAAATTATGTTCATAATTTGTGTTCAATGGACCTCAGTTTTATCATTATACTGCCCATCTAATACCATATTTTAATCTAGGGTTCAACTATCTTAGATCTAAAGAAGCACCTTCAATTAACCATTTAAAGTACTATAAAATAAGGTAATACTTTTACTTGAGAAAGATTGGGTACACTTGTAGGATTAAAGTTCTCGCAATCATCAGGATTTATTGGCACATAGGCCTAACCTACAACATATGAAATGGAGTATTTACAAGTTAGTGAAATGGTCCTTAATATGGCGGCTAGTTTGCACAAATTGATTGGTAGAAAATAAAGGTTACAAACAAATCTACATAAAAAATTATGAGGACAATCACGTAATCATCAAAATAGATGAAAAGTGCAAAGGAAAAGAGCCGAGCTAC
>VDFB02013091.1:0-11363 GCA_007258455.2 Sequoia sempervirens | reverse complement strand
CATGAGGTATTGCATATAACTAGAGTCAGTCTCAGTAGCGCTCTTAGACAGGCTATCAGTGACAGCAATTGGTGAATTTTTCCTCCCATAAGAGTCGCCTCCATATCTTATCTTCTTATGAACTCCAAAGGTGAACGGTGTAGGCTCCTTTCCCTTTTCTTTATCTCTTTATGTAGCAACTCCATGGTGCTTAATTTTTCTACTACATCTAGAAGGGGCACATAGGGGCTTCTCTACAGGTAACTTCTCCTTTGTAGCCAAAGCACATTCTAGAATGTCATCATGAAGCCTCTGTAAATTTAGTCTGGATGACCTTCTAATTGGTACTGTGGAGGAAACTGGCTTGCTCATTTTCGATGCCTGGGAATCCCTCGAGCTCACAATTGAGAACTACTCACTCTACACAAATTTAGTAGGATGCTAAATACTAGATGCAAGAGTGACAATCACTTCATCCTTATTTATTGAGAAATTCTGGTGATGTTTGTTTTTTAGTGTTGGTGTCACATGCTTGAAGGATTAATTAATGACTGGCATCAATCTCTTCACCGTTAACAACCCAAGTACTTGGAGATTTTCAAATCACTATGCATAATGGATGGGAATTAATTCATCACACACATAAGGAATCAATTTGATTGTCCTTGAGGAATAGCACACCATTAATGCTTCAATGGTTGCAGAACAAAAATGGCTATCACATGCATGTGTTGCTAATTTTGAATATATGTCGTCGATCTAGGAGTGAGATGGACAATTGAGCAGTCCAGATACGGTCAAATCGGGTTTGAAAATCCAGAAGCATAGCTCATCACCTTTTGGCCAATAAAAGGAATCCGACTAGACGCCAAGTCACTTAGCCTGCGGGACCATCTTTGCTTCACATTGTGGTCAAGGATGATATGTGTCATCATTTCACACACCTTGCAAGTGGTTAGGAAAGAATTATTCATGTACCATGAGGTGTGCGATGAAAGACAAGGATTTAATCTCAATCCATCATTACAACTGTCGATTTTATTGCCATCGTTTATCGGGCCCCGGTACAAGGGTTGGGCTTCATACGGCGAGGACATGCATCAAAATTTTGCAAACCTTGCATGCTTCAGGATAGCCTTTCATTACTACCCATGTGGTGTGCGATGGGAAGCTGAGATTCACTCCTTAGATTGGACAATTCCCGCTCCTACATTCACTTAAACGTTAGTCATAAAGGGGCCATGACTAGGTCGATGATGATAGGACCCTTGGGGATAGTCCAACCATCAAGGCTGACCTAGACAAGATTGTTTGAGGTCATGAAGGATACATAAGAAATGTTATTGTTGGATATGTTGTGTGGTGTGTTGTGATGTGCGTAAAGATGTTAATGTGATCAATTTTGGTGATCTGAGTGTGAGCTTAAATGCATAAGGCTACCAAATGTAGTGAGTAGATGGTGTCTATATTTTCAACGTGTTTGAAGTTGCTGGAGGGAGTGAGTTGAAGGTTGTGGATGGTGTAAATTTGTAGTGGCGGATTTTTCCTATTGCTCTAATATAGTGAATCTCCTAGTAACAATCTACTTCTATTCTTCTTCTTCTGGAGAGTGAGTCCTTTGGGTAGTGAGCAATTCTTCTCTTTTGGGCAGTGATCCCCTCTAGCAATGAGCCTATTTATTTGGTGTTGCTATTTATATATATGTGAGCTAGTCCTCATTGTGGGTTTTCCTTGGTTAGGGTTTTCCATGTAAATTTGTTGTTCTCTTATGTATGGTGTTGTGTTAATGTTTCATATGTTTACTTTTTGTTGATGCTTAATAAGGATCTAAAATTTAACAAGGGTTTAAGGATTAATGAGGTTTTGATGATTTTAATGTACAACTGATTCACTCCCCCCTCTCATTTGTCTTGTGTGTCTAACAATAAGGAAAACATAGAACAAGGAATTAGGAATCATGTGAAGTCTATGTCGTATCTATCAAAAAGGGGTTTAGGTTTACAAACTTCTTCTCCATCTTCATCTCATCCTCCATCATCTACTATATTTAAAACATTATGTGGTAAGTAAGCAAGATTTTCTTCACAAGGGGAAAACTTGTCTCCTACACCTTTATAAAAGAAAGAGCATTTTTTTTAGGCTTCTCAAAGCACACTTGATTACTCTTCCTCCTCCAACGTGTAAGAAATTTTATAATAATAAATTATTTTGTAAATATCATCAAGTGCATGGTTATTCCACAAATGAATGTGAGGCCTTGAATAAAAAATTCAAGAACTTTGTGATTGTGGTTCTCTTCCATGTGTTGATGTACCTAATCACTCTAAAAAATAATGATATTTATTATATGACATTTCTACTCACTATGTGTCATTTTTAGCTTCATATTTTTGCTCATCATCATCCATGGTGGTAAAATATTAGGTGCAACTATATTTTCCATGGTAGCAACATGATAGCCTCTAGTGTGGTTTTTCTTTCCTTTACACTTAGGGGGAAAGCATAACTAGTTTTGGGAGGTGTGTATTATTTTTAAGGATCCCCTCTTCCCCTCTTTTTTCTTAAAATTCAAACATAGAAAATATTTTGATATTTTAAGGGGGGCATATTACACTTATCTATTCCATGGATATTTTGGGAGATTTGACTTATTGATAATACCCCTTTAGTGGTAGTTTTGTTATAACACCCCTTGAGGCATGGTTATCAATTTTCCCCTGTGACATTGAGTATTGATTCTTCCCCCATGACATTAAACTTTTTTTCATTCCCTAAAGCGTGATTGGTAGTATAGTCCATGGATTTAGCATAACAGAACTTGTTGATTCATGAACTTGAGAATCTCTTAACATGGCCACCTAGAATAACATAACTTACTTACTAATTGAGCCATTTGTTTCATGAGTGATTTTACATCCTTATGAGAGCACCATTTTTTTTAAAACAACACATTCGATAGATGGTGTTTGGTATTTGAGACAAATTTAATACTAAAGTCTCTTTACCTTACTAACTCCAATCCCTTTTAGTACTAAAAAGTATGTTTTTTTCTTATATCTTATTGTTTACATTATGTTTACATCATTTTTGTATTTTATTTATATCATGTTGCTCTTTGCATTATGTTTATGTTCTGTGTCTTCATTGTGTATGCTTTGTGTTTATCATGTTGTATTATATTTCATACATACGTGCTCCTTTTTTCCTTATATTGTCTTACCCTAGGATCTTGAATCATGGGGATAACATGCCCCTAGATTCAATGTCATCCAATCTCATTAATATTTGGATAATTGAACCCCTCTTGACATATTCTTAATTTAGTGTGAGTCTAGGCATAAGTTCATAATCTCAGTAAAGTGGGGGCTAAATGTAGCCTAAAAAATTGTCACCCTTGATAATTTCACACTAGATTTTGCTCCCCCTATGTTCTTGGACCTATTATGCATTAATTTCCCATTTTTATAAACATTATTAGAAAATAAAACATAGGAATTCAAACTATGCATTTGATATTTTTCCCTCAAAACCTTTAATCCCTAAAAAGGCGGATTTGGTCTAGGGTGCATTGCACCCTTGACCACCTAATTTGGCCCCAAATATGAATATGTTGGTCTTGGTAATTTATTATTTTAACTTCCAATTCCAATTGTCAGCTATCAGTATTTATTTTTTGGGAAATTAGAATAATTGCATATAAATACATATTATTTTCACCATTTTAATCCTAGAAGCAAGTAAGTACTTCAATTGAGAAAATCAAGCATCATAAAATTAGTCAAGGGTAGTCAAGAGAAAAATTATCAAGAATTTTAGAAGAATTATTGCAACACTTACATTGATCAAGTTCAATCTTACAAGACAACAAGATGAAGGAAGAAATTATGTTCAAGGAGCTATTGTGATTAATCATGTCAAATCATGAAGATGTATTGAGTTATCCTCTACATGCTAGTGCAAACAATCCATTGTGTGTGGGAATCAACCTTTTACAATTCTATCAAGAAATAAAGGCATCCATCAATCAACTTGTGTGTGACATCTCATTTTCAAGGGTTTTCAAATCAAGGTAACATTGTCATTTATGATTTATCATTTTAGTTAATTATTGTTGTTTTAGCCTCTACCTGACCTAGGGCATGCCCTCTTGATCATCATTAATCATTGTGTGTGGAGTTATAAATACCAAAAGGGTGTTTGACTTAGGTAAACCGCTATACAACACAACCTTCTCCCCCATTTTCATTTGTGTGGGTTAGATCTAGAACTCTTAGTAGGTGATAGTGTGGGAAAACATAGTGTAGACTACAACCTTTAAACTAGAATTTGTAGATCTAGAAAAGAACCAAGCCACTTTGGTGTGCATTATGCCCTTGTTCTTACAAATCAAGATCAAATTTATAGTGTAGGTTCTTCTCTATGTCTCAGCCTCAAATATGAAATAATTTATTTACTTTCTTTTTTTTGTCTACTAAATTACATTTTTAGATCTAGGGTTGTATGACAAATAGGCTTATCTATTGCAAGTATGAATGTGAATGGTGTTGTTGTCATTAATGTTTTCATTGATGTCAACACAGTATAGATTGTTGATTGCAGGTTGTGCATGTATAGTTGAGATGCTTTAGAGATGTTGTGAGTACATGGAGCTATCTTTATGGTGTTGTAGGTGTGCTAACAGTGAGGTCAGTGTTGTGTGTGTGTTCAAAATGTGCTTCAGTTTGTGCTCTACATTTCTTCTGTATTGATCCTATGCTTGTGCAAATATGAAGTGTTGTATATGGACATTTGTTGGTGATATATCCTAGTTTGTAGGTGCTGGTTTGTTGAAGAGTGAAAGTTGTTTGAACCGGTTGGTAGAGTTGTTTGTCTATGGACTAGGAGAAATGTTTTTCCTTCGCAGTCCTTTGATGGTTTTTTTTAGGTATTTTGGATCTAGTAGAAGGCTTGTTAAGGTGGTGTCTATGTTCTAGAAAAGGTGTTCGTGGTTTGGCACTCCAAAAGGTGAGTTCTAAAGTTCCTATGTGTGTCTGTGCAGTCTGGATAGATTGGTGGAGAGTGTTCTGAGTATGATTTTTTTTGCAACTAATGTGGATGAATTTGAAGGTTTTCAAGATGTGTTTTGGTATGTAGTGAAGTGTTTTGTGTGGTTTGCATGTTATTCTCTTGTTTGGGAAGAGTGTACTTCAAAGTTTATTTGTGTTTTCATTAGGTTTGGTCGACCTGGTGTCTACACTTCATACGATGGATAAGTATTAATTGAGGAAGCATGTGATTGATCTAAGACATTGCTTTGGTTCTTGGTTAAATGTTTGTTTGGCCTGCTCTCATTCTCTTCCACCATGGGAATGTTGAGTTGTCGACCTATTTTAAATTTGTAAAATGAAGCATGTGTAGCCAACCTTTGAGAAAGTTTATAAGGTTGAAGAAGATATAAATACAAGTCAAGATGTGAAGGATTAAATCAATCAAGTAATGAAGAATTCCACAAGAGTGAGAAGTAGAGTTGTGTGAAATAGAATTGAGGTAGTAGTACTTTAATGTGTTAGATTACTGAAAGCAATGAGTTGAGGGTTTATGCAATCTTTTGATCTAGGTTGCAAATGTGTGTAACCTGTTGTGGTGGATTTTTTTGTTATTTTTTGTATCTATAGGTAGTGAGCCTCCCTTTTGGACAGTGAGTCCTTTCTATAGACAGCGAGCCTTCTATCCGGACAGTGAGTCCTATTTGGGCAGTGATCCCTTGGTAGTGAGCCTCTTTGTAATCGGTTGTGCAATTACTTTATATTGTGAGTTAATCCTCACCGTGGTTTTTCCCTCATTGGGTTTTCCACATAAATCTGGTGTTCATTTTGTTGATTTTGCTTTTTGTTATTTGCATTTCATGTTCACACTTAATAAAAAAATTAAGTGGTTGTGAAGATTGATAAGTGTTTGAAATTTGTGATTGAGTTTGGTGACAACTGATCCACCCCCCTCTTAGTTGTCTTGCACCTTTCAACATTATCAAAACAAAAATCAAATTTATCATCCACATAAAACATAAAAACAAACATAAATCACTAAGGGATTAGCTCTCCATTGTGGAAGTAAACTAATCATCAAACCCTATTTCATTTATGCTTAATGTTGATTCAAGTGAAAAGGGGATAGTCCTAGTTAATCTAATTGGATCTAGGATCACTTTTCCTACTCAACAGTATACACATATATAATTATACTTGTGTGTGTATGTATATGTATATATATATTTCAATTTTAATTTTATTCAATTATTTAGCTTTGTGAAAAATCACAGAGAAAATATTTTTATTTTCATTTATTGGTGACTAGCTACCCCTATGGAGTTTGCACCCCTAGTAAGGGGTCTACGAAGGGGTCGTGCCCCTTAAGAGGGGTTCACACCTCATTTTGAGGGGTTCATGGCACCATTTGGGACCACACCCCTCTTGGGGAGGGTAGGGCCCTCCCATCCCGACTATGGCTAGGATGGGAGCCGAACCCCCTACTACCCCTTTTTATTTTTATTTATTTTATTTTATTTTTAAAATATTTTTTATTATAATTATATTCATATGTTTTAAATAAAAATCATTTTTTTAATAAATATATATTATATCAAATCTTTAATATATATATTAAGTTTTTTAAATAAAGCCTCTTAAAAAAATTTTAAAACTTAATATATATATATACATACATACATATACATATATACATGTACAAATAATTTTAAATCAATAGATTATTATGAACCCCTCTTTCTCACATTTTTCTAAAACAAATTCCTTTATATTTAGTTATTTTCGCAATTTCTAAAATGAACATATATGTACACATATTTCATGTATATATACATATAAGTGTATTTATAATTAATTATAGGATTTTGAAATTTTTATATATGATGATATTTAGTTATCCATGTCCTTACAAAAACTATGGAGTAGTTCTTACTAACTAGTTTCATAACTCAACATTCATAAGTAGGAATATTTAATTTTCAATCATTAACATGTGTATGTAAATAAAATGTAATGAAGGTAGAGACTCTAAGGAAAAGGTAGGTTATTTCCATCTTTTATTTTGTTAGACTAAACATGCAAAAGAAAAATATACAATCAATCTCTTAAATTAATAACCTACTTGCTACAAAAATCCTTTGTACATCATATTGGTTACCCAATTCACTATTTTCCTAACTTTCACTACATCATTAAAGTTAATAACATACCCCCAAAATCATCTTTTTTGGCATGAACTATCATTTATCAAGATTGTCACATAGTTCTCCATTTTATTTGTTTCTATTGTGTCATTCCTCATAAATATTGGCCTATAGATTCCAAGTTTACTACCCTCTTGCATGACTATACCTTCACCTTTGTAGTCAAAATCACTATCTTCCTTATACAGTGATCACCATGTACCTTCTCTTGAATCTCTCCATGTGTATCAATTTTTTAACTCAAAGCATATTTATTTAATTGGTAAAAGTGTGTGATGGGTGTTATCTCTCCATTATAATTTATGCTTGTCATGTTGGTAATATATTTTGGCAAGATGTTACTCCATCATAGTTTTGATTTTGAACCTCAATGGGTTGTAGTAGTGGAATTCACTAAGCATTTCACACTACTCAAAGAGAGCCCACCTGTAACTCCATCTTACATAGAACATACATCTTAGGGTAGCTTAAGTTTATAGTATGATTGTAACTGGTTCAAGGATTGGGTTTCAATCATTACTCATAGTACCAATAATCCCAATTTAAAACCTTGGGTGATGCTTTTCAACTTGGATGCATAGGCACTCTTTATTTTGATATTGTGTAGCTCTTTAACCCTATGATATCACCATCTTAGCCTACGATTGACAAACCTATGTACTCATCCTTCATGAATTCACCTTGCATGATGACTTCACCTTACATTTGGGTCTTGAAAGGCTCATTTTATCACATTTTCATGATTCTCTTCTACCTTGATTTGATTTGTCTTGATAGGTAAAAAATTGCCCATAGATTTGAAACATTTTTCATTATCACCCCTTTTCATCTGTTGTATCATATTGTCAACTAACTGCCACACAATTCTTGTTAAATTTGTCATCTATAGCACATGATAATTATTTTATCCTATGCCATATATAATAAACTATCTCTATCATTTTGCATGGTCATAGAGACTATCATTTACCTTAATTTATGGAGATAAATAAAATAATTTAATCAATGGAAACCAATTTAAATAGCTCTCACAAAACCACTGAAAACACTCTACCTAGAAAAACAAATTCTTGCTACAAATATTGCAACCCAGGTTTGCAACTTGCAATTGACAATCTCAAATTTAATCAAAATTTGTCAAATGAATTACAATAGTCAAAAAATAAAATGGGGCTAAAAAAATACCATACAAGACTTCTGAAAATCTTGCAATAGAAAATAAAAACTTTGCAACAAAGTTTTCTTTAGCACCTACAACAACAAAACTTTCAAAACAATGTCAACAATTCAAATTTGTAACTACTGGTGATGTTTATGCCACTGCAAACAATCTCCAATATGCAACAACACTATAAAATTCCTTCCTAGAGGTATGCTATGCCTTCTTTGTGTCTTCCTCTATAATCTAGAAAAATTCTCTTAAAAATGAAATTGATTTTCTTTTACAAAAGTTGTCATCTAAATGAAATGAAATGTGAATTCATTTAGTTTTAATTTCCTTCCATTCCAACCCACTCTCATAGAAATCAACACCCATCTCAAGGAATATCCAATGAAATTGAAATTCATCAATTAAAATGAAAAAAATAGTATTTTTAAACCTCCAGACCTGTCAAATATGGAAGATAGTGCTTTAATGGCTTTCTTACTTTTGTGAATAAAGAAAAAATTAGTTTTTCCCAATATTGGCATCCACCTTCAAGATTCCTATTTTGTAGGAGTTGTGGAATTTAAAACTTGGAGTTACAATTCAAATTAGATGTCTCTCGAAAACCCATGCCTCCATTGCTTTTTCTGGCTTTTTTGCTTTTGAAGCATATTCTCCACTATCTCCTCTTATCTTGTCTTCTTCAAATTTACTCCAAATTTCAAATTCAAATTTTCATTATGGCATAGCATCCAAATTCACATCAAAATATTAATTTCACAAGATAAAAAATGAAATTCAACTCACACCAAAAATTGCAATTAGAATCAAACATCTTTTGTTGATACAGGATAACCACTATGTCATGGATGCTCCTGCATCAGACACACACAGTAGAAGAAAAGTGATCTCCTCACTTTCCAAGAGGATATCCAAGATGAGTAATCTCAACCTCAAATAACCAAGAATAATCCTCCATAGGTCTCCCAAACTATTTCACCAAATACTCCATGTATTTCCTTCTCCTTGTGCTTCTTTTCCCCCTATTGTCAAGAATTACTTCAATATTTTCATCCTCTGAAGTAGGTGTGAGTACTTGAGGCTACAAAATTGTTGAAACTTCATCATTTTCACCTTCATCAAATATGATCAGATCTAAAATGTTAAAAATTGGATAAATATTAAGCTCATTGGGAGTTTCTACCTCATAAACATTTCCTGATTCATGTTTTCTCACAATCTGACAAGGTCCGATCTTCTTCATTTTCCACTTGTTGTAGTTATCCACTAGAAACCTCTCCTTTCTCAAATTCATCATTACCTCATCAAAAACTTGGAACTCTTTGTGTCTTCACTTCAAATCAGCATTAGTCTTGTGTTGAAAATTCACTTTATGAATGTGCTTTCTTACCTCTTCATGAAATTCCACTTTTCCAATGCTTTCTAAAAGATATGATGCTGCTGCAACTTAGTTTCCTTCAATAAAAATAGAATTAGTACTACCATAAAAGGAATCAATTTCAACATTACATGACAAGGGATAATTCCCACCAATCAATAAATTTTCACCTCCATTGTTCTCAAATAAGTACTATTTAGAAAACTCTTCATTAACCTTCACATTCAACTCTTCCAATTCAACTTTATCAAAAGCAATTTCTGCTGCAAAAAACTTATCTACTTCTTGACTCTCTTTCTCATCAAAGGAAATAATAAAATCATATTTTACCTTACCCTCTTCTGCTACCTTCATTGTACCTAAGATCTCTTCTTCAATATGTGTGAATAAATCACCTTTCTCATATTCATCATGGTTAATGTTAACAAAGACAACATATTCATGCTTCAAAATCTAAAATTTTGATTTCATCAACCAAAAAATACCTTGCATTTCTGCAAACCTTACCCATTTATTATTTTAATCGCTTCAATTTGTGTTTCACTCTACCCTTCATCAATGTGTACGTGTTGTCATAACCATCGTGCATCACCTTCCTATCAAATTGCCAAGGTCTTCCTAGAAGAATATGAGAAGCATCCATTGGGATAATATCACATAAAAATTCATCATAATAGAATCCTATCTTAAATTTTACCTCACATTGTTCTCTGATCAAAATCTTCTTGTCATCTTGTACCCATGCTATCCGATATGGATTCAGGTGTTTCTTCCTTTCTAGCTACAATTTTCTTACCATTTCATCAGACACAAGATTGTTTGTGCTTCCACTATCAATAATGACATTACATACCTTTCCTTCACACTTGCATCTTTTCCTAAAAAAAATTCTCCTTTGAATGGATTTATCATCTTCATTCAATAGTATTCTCCTAGCCATTAAAGTTTCACCATCTTCTGCTTCTTCTAAATGTGATGATCCTTCATCTTCTCTATTCAAATTTTTTGTTCTATTCTGATTTTTAGTCCTTCTTGTTAGTTTTTCCTCTTCATGAGGATATTCATATGTTTTTTGACCCTCTTCCCCACACTTAAAACAAGTTTCTCGAAAGTTTTCTCTTCCAAAAACTCTACCCGATCTTGCTCTACCTCTCTGATTTTGATCTTTTGACTCATATAATTCTTCATTGATATGTTGTTTTCTGCTGCCTTGGTCTATATTTTTCTTATTTTTTAGATTATTTTTTGCTCCATATGTTCTTCCTTCAACCTCCTTTTCATGGCCTCTTCCTCTTTTCTTACTTTCAAATATTTTATTTAGCCTTTCTTCTATCTTCAATGCTATTTGGTAAGCATCTTCCATTGTCACAACTCTAACCAGTGCCACCTCTTCTTGAATGCTTGATCTCAGCCCATTTATGTATCTTGCAATATTTTCCTTGGTTTCCTCTGAATGTCTAGTCCTTATAAAAATTCTATGGAATTCATCAATGTATTCTTTAATAGGATTGTTTCCTTGCTTCAAACCTTGCATCCTCTTGAGGAAGTCCAATTCATAGTCTACAAGAATAAATTGCCTTTTTCATCTTCTCCACCATTTTATCCCATTT
>VDFB02013090.1:0-46992 GCA_007258455.2 Sequoia sempervirens | reverse complement strand
TAAATAGCAATAAACATTTAGAAAGCAACAAGATTTTAAGGAAAAGCGATGATGAGTCTATTCCCCAATTCCATGCAAGATTTATGCAAGTATGAATGAATTTCTAAGGTATACGAGGAAGAATGAGTCAATGCTCTTACAAATATATGTTTCTACTTTGGGCCCTAATTTTTCTATTAGTTTCCAAGAACAAATTCTTGTGAGTTTCAAGGAAGCCTATTATAGGGAAGTGCATATTGAGAAATTATGTAGAAACTTTGTGAATAGGAATATTGATGAACCAACATGTAGGGGGGTCATCATATGACAAGAATACATACAACAAAGCCACACAAAATATATTGTTGACACATGTGTAAGAAAATTTCTAAGACATACAAATTTATCTCATGGTGTAGATCCAAATGTTGAAGAACCAAAACATGAATTTACACTTGATGTTCATCCAAAAAATATTTCAAATAAAGATGACATGGCATATTACCTTATTATGAGTATTTGTAGATATGAAGAAAAGATGAATAATAGTGCACTTGTTGGCAACTGCACTAATGAAAACACATTGTAGAAGTTGATATGCAATCTACTAATAATGTCAATGAGGACCAACATCCTTGCATTCAATCAAAAGGGTTGGAATATGCTTCTACACATGATGACTCCCCTTTCCTTGCCAACAATGATGACAATTTGTTTATGTGTTCCTTTGCTTATTATGAATACCCTATTGAAGACACAAATAGAGCATGCAAACTTAAATTCTAATGAGGGAACCTACTTGACTGAAGGTGGGCATGCTTATTTCTTTGATAAAAATATATGGAATGGGGGTTTCAAACACAAATATTTAACAATGATGAAGATATGTATGAAGAAGATAAGGAGACAAACCTAACTGATGTACTCCTAATGTGTTTTTTTGTTAATAGTTCCAATATATCCTTGAACCAATGTCTTGGTCTATATATCTTCATATATAGTTGTATCTATGAGGTTGTTGACGACAACCATTCTTCATCCTTTGATTTTTATATTAATAAACATTATGATATGGTTAAGGGAGAAGATGACCTTGGTGTTTTCCCAACTAACTAACATGTTGCAATTGAGAGGGAATGTCTTGAATATAACTGTAATATCAATATGTAAGGGATGCATACAAATGAAAGTCGATTTGAAAATATTGAAACAATGGGGCAATGAGATGGAATCAAATCATCATTTAAGGAGCCTCAATTTAATTATTGTGTTGATAAGGGTAATGGAAATATGGACCAAAGGTTTGATCCAATACAAATTTCATTGACACATATAAAGATAATGGTACACCTATTCGTAATTCCATTGTGCAGGCATAGCATACAAGTGATGAGGGTGTTGAGTAATAATATATTGGTTAGGATGAAAATCAACATTTTTTTGCCCAACCTAATAATATACTTGAATTTGTAACACTCCAATCTAGAATGTGAAATCATTTCCTTCCTTATATTGGGAAAGAGCTACAATCAAATATGCCCTTCTTTACCATGTGGTTCAAGTTTGTTTTCATTGTGCCTTGATTCATATAATGAGATAAGCTGGTGTAGACACTTAAATAGTCTTGATTAGTATTACGCATTTGAATCTGATTACTAACATCATTTTTTCCTAAATCATTTTTGTTCTAACCATTTAATTAAATTATCTTTATTATTTAGTTAAATTCATCAATTTCTACTATTAATCAATAATTAACTTTATCAAATTAATTAATCCTCTTCATACTAATTTTCATCCCATTTAATTAAATAAATCAAACTATTTAATTAAAACCCTTATGTCCTCTCATTTGATTAAATAAATCTAATTATTTAAACAAATGTCATATATAGATCCCCCAACTTGCCTAAGATTAATTAATTTTGAATTAATTAAACTTAATCACCTCATAATCCTCATTATTCATTTCTCTAGCTTTTAACTTCACCTTGGTCAAATAAACCCATGGTTTATTAACCAAGTTGCGCATGAAATTCATTTCTTTTAATTACTAATTAGCCTATTTTCCCTCACAAAGGCATATTCTCTAAGAATATTCCCTCAACTACTCATTTATTAACTTTCCCTCCAAAGGCTTTAAAAGCCTCTTACAAATGTATTTAATGCCTCTTACAAAGGCATTCAATTCCTCTTACATGTCATCTTGTCTCTTACAAGGTCATTTACCTCTCTTACATCCTCACCAACATTCCCTTACACCCTTAGCCATATTCATTCAATTCTCTTAATTCTCTTACACTCTCACCTACATGCCTTAACTCATCACTTCTTTCAAAATGTGCTCACACATATCCCCATGGCTTTCATTAGCCTTGTGGCAAGTGTCACAAAGCTATTGGTTTCCATTTTAGTCCCAAATTGCCCAAATTTTCCCATTCTTCAACCCTTCTTTCCTATAAATAGAGGCTTCCCCTATTGAATATGGATCCACAATCTCATGCATTGTTACTATACTCATTATTTCATCCATCAACCACATACTTTTCATATCATTTTAGCTTGAATCTACTATCATTTTGTATCAAAATCATCATTGTTCATCAAAGATCTTAGAGCTTATCAACTTGGGATTAGGAAAGGGCCACTTTCCTCATGAAAGTAACACCAATCCCCCTATGGGATGGAGGTTGAGCTACTTAGATAGGTTTACATGATTTCATTTGCTTGTTTTTTATGCTTTGTTTCATGTTATCATATCTTAGTATGACCAAGAATCTCATAGGGAATGATAGTTTATGCTTGCTAATGTGACTAACCTTGTTTGTTTTGTCTATGATTAGCTAGGTGCAGATTATCATTCACATTTTGGCGCAAATTATTCTCTCCTATTTAAGCTTGAAATTTAGGGTTTTTGAGGAGGGAAACTAGGGTTTTAAGCCTTTTTATATGTTCTTCAAGCCATGAAGCCTATTTTTGACCATTTTTTGTGTCTTGAGCATATTTTCACAACCTGTAGCCTATTTTCTATAGTTGAACCTTTGTCAAATCTTTGTCACGAGCTCAACCAAAAAATTGAAATTTTCGCTCAATCTTTTGAGGGGGCAGTGTAGCAACGTAATTCCTTTAGCTAGGGCAACAATGGGGCATCCAAAAATAATTTAAAACTGAATTTTGATTTTAGCAACGTCAATGTTTGAACCAATGTAACAGGTACCTTGCTTCAAAGAGGGGTAAAATGTAAACACTTAAATAGTCTTGATCGGTATTATGCATCTGAATCTGATTAATAACATTGTTTCTTCCTAAATCACTTTTTTTCTAACCATTTAATTAAATAATATTTATTGTTTAGTTAAATTTATCAATTTACCCTAAGGATAATAAGCGGAGGAGAACCTGTGTTGCATGTTAAATCTTTGGCATAACTCATGAACATCCCAATTCTTGAAGGGTGTCCCATTATCTGAGATAAGGCTTGTGGAACACCGTAATGGCAGATGAGGTAGTTTAGGATGAACTTGGAGATCTCTGCTTTCCCATGATATAGGTCATCGAAATTTCCTCAACCCACTTTGTAAAGTACTCCATGGCGGTAATAATAAACTTGTGATTGTTGGATGAGGTAGGTGTGATCTTCCCTATGAGGTCAATTCCCCGCTATGAAAAATGCCAAGGTGTAATGATAGGTTGAAGTTCTTGAGATGGTGTGTGGATAAGGTCCCCATGCTGCTAACACTACAAACATTTCTTCACATACTCGTGAGCTTATTTCTCCATGGTGGGCTAGTAGTACCCCATCCTCAACAATTTCTTGGCCAAGGTCATCCCACTTGAATGTGATCCACAAATACCATCGTGTACCTTTTTTAAGGAAATCAAGGCTTCCTCAAGGCTAAGGCATCGTAATAGGGTCTCTTCAATACTTCTACGATAAAGGGTTTCTCCTAGGATAACAAAACGAGATGATTTTTTAACAAAGGTTTTCTTTAGATTTGAGGTGATGTCATTGGGGAGGATTCGTCTATTTAGATAGGTGAATATGTCATGATACCAAGGATCACCAGGACAAAATATTTTGCACACAAACTTTGATTCTAGTACCTCAAAATTCGGGACGAGAAATTCACATTTATGGGTATTCTTCAAGATATCTAGCAAGGATCTAATTGTCGCCATAGCATCTATAGTTTTGTTATTCATGTGGGGTATATGCTAAAAGGTGATATCAATGAAGAATTCCTTGAGATCTTTTGTCAGCTTCCTGTAGGGAGTAAGCTTGTCGTCTTTGGTTTGATATTCGTCATTGAATTGAATAATGATCAACTATGAATCTCCAAAGACTTTTAGTGTCATGATGTTCCACTGTACCGCTATTCTAAGTCCTATGATAAGAGCCTCATACTCTACAATATTATTGGTTTATGGGAAGGACAACTGATATGATTTTCAAATGCAATCCCCTTGTGGTGTGATGAAAAGGATACCTGCCCCCGATCCATGTTGTGTGTAGGAACCGTCAAAATGCAATCTCCAATGATCTGCTACATTTAGAAGGAAGACTGACTTGTCTGAAAATTTGGATACTAATGCATTCTCTGCATATATGGGTGCTTCAGCCAATTCATCTGCAATTACTTGTCCTTTAATGGATTTTGGCTCTATATATTCTAGTCGAATTATGTCAAGATCATGACCCACTTAGCCATTCTTCCTATGAGAGTTTCCTTAGCCAATAGATATTTCAGTGGATCTATCTTAGCAATGAGCTTTACCTAATGGGAAAGCATGTAGTTCCTATACTTCTATGAGACAAACACAACTACGAGGCAAGCCTTCTCTATGAACATGTAGTTCAGCTCATGTCCCACTAAAGTTCTACTAATATAGGAGATAGCCCTTTCTTTTCCTATTTCATTGTGTTGGGTAAGAAGAGTGCCAAGTGTCATTAATGTAGCTGAGATGTATAAGATCAAAGGTTTGTTTGGGATCGGTGGCAAGAGGACAGGTGGTGTTAATAGATATTCCTTGATTTGGTTGAATGCCTTGTCACACTTCTCGCCCCATTTGTATGTTATCCCCTTGTGCAATAAATGAGAATAGGGGTCAATCTTATCTGCTAGTTACGCTATGAACCTTCTAATGGATTGTTCCATCCTTGTAGACCTCGCAGTTGTTTCAATGTCTTTGGTGCCTCCATATCTAGAATTTACTTCACCCTTGTTGGATCAATCTCAATTCCTCTCAAGGACACAATGTAGAACAAGAGATTTCCTGAGGTTACACCGAAGACACTTCTTTGGATTTAACAGTACTTTGTACTCCTTAATTTTGTCAAATATTTGCCCCAAGGTTGCTATGTGATCTTTTCGCTTCCTGGATTTAGCTAAGATGTCATCCACATTTTCCTCTATAGTCTTATGAATCATGTCTTGGAAAATCAATGTCATATCTCTTTGATAGGTGGCTCTAGTGTTCTTTAGCCCAAATTCCATCATGTTCCAACAACAAGTGCCCCATGGACATGTGAATGTTGTCTTATATTGATCCTCCTTGGCGATCATAATTTGGTTATAACCTGAAAAATCCATCCATGAGTAATAACATTTCATGTCCTACGGTGAGATCCACAATCATGTTAATGTTTGGTAGAGGGAAATCATCCTTGGGACATGCTCTATTCAAATCTCTAAAGCTAGTGTAGATTATGATGCCCCCCATGGGCTTGGAAACTGCAGACAAGATTGGAATAAATCAACCTAGATACAATTGATGGCCTGTGGTATGTGCAGATCATGGTATGCCAAAGTGCACATTTGCAGGGTATGTGGTCAAACAATTTTTCAACTCCAAAATTAATGAAACAAAAGGCTCTTTAGGAGGAGATTCTCAAATTTCCAAAATATAAATTATGATTTAATTTTAACACAAATAATCATTATTCATTTACAGAACACACCTATGTCCCGGGACGATAGGTCGATTGAAAACATTTATAACTTTCAACGGTATCACATTTTTGAATCCAAAACATGCTACATTCTATGCTTTACATACTATAGGATTAAAAAAAAGAAAAAAAAAATAAATTTCCCCATGAATTTTTGACCAAGTTTAAGGTGGTCGTGATGCACGGAAGTTTTTATATTTTCTAAAAGTTGTAAAATAAAAATTCATAATTACCTTTCATTTGGAAAAATTACAAATAAATATGCATCACATCCCTACATGAGTCCTCTACTTATATATAGCCATTACAAAAATATTATCATTTTATTATGGTTAGGGTGGTCAGACAGACACCTACTTCTTATTTTTTCCCCGAATTTAAAGTACTACTACATTGAAATTTCAAATCTTTCACCAAATAGATTTTATTTATTTTTAAATAAACCTAGTATTTTTGTAAAACTAAATTCACCTCTCATACAAATTCTATTCTTACATATTTTGAAATAATATATAGATAACTTATTCAAATATTTACGCCAAGTTGCCTTAACACTCCATTTTTCCTTGGACTTTTTTGCCACTTAAGGGCCCTCGCTTAAGGCTACCATGATCCTCAAGACATGTCTCATTTGATAAATCCTACATCAAGGAGCTTCTGCAACTCTAGTTTGACTAGTAATGCGATCTGGGGATGCATCTCTCTCAACTTTTGTCGTACTTGATTTTCCTTAGGATATATTGCAAGGTGATGAATGACCACTTCAAGATCTAAGCCAAGCATGTCTACATACATCCACACAAAGTTTCCCTTTCTCTCTTTTAAGAATGTTGCTAGATTTACTTGTTCCTCAACCAAATGTGATTTTTCATAAAAGGTTATCTAAGGTGCCTCTTCGGTTCCCACATTGATCGAATCACACTTTTCTACAAGGGCTATTGATTTTTCTTGATGGATAGCACTAAGTGGAATATTGAATCCCTCATCCTTTGGTGCCTCAAAGAGGTTTTCACCATTGGATAAATCCTTTGTTTTTACTATTTTATGATCTTAAAGTTCCACAAGGTGGTTTTCACTCAAGGATCGAGACGTTATTCTCATATTTTTAATTTTGTGACTAAGAGATCAATTGTTTCCCCATAGTAAGCATGTGTATCTAGCTCAATTTCAAATCTTGCTTTGTGATCTCCATAGGACAAGTTGTCCCTTAGTCCCTTAAATTCAAAGAGAGCTTCATCATTTTTGAATAAATCCAAGATTGGTGGTCCTCGTTGGTCCCATTTTATGAGTTGGAGATTATAAGTTGTAGCTCATTGTTGGAGGGTTTGGCTCAGACAACATGGTGGTTATCATGAAAACATTGGAATCCTCATCAAATAGGTTATTTATATTGAAGGTATAGTTATCGAGGGGGAGGCTAGTGGATACCGATAACTGAGGGGAAACCTTGACTATTTTAACAGGAGTATGATTTCCATGAATGGTCACCTTACTTGTGGTACAACCAAGGCCAAGATTCTTTAAAATTTTCTTCCAAATGAGGGGTTCTAGTAGGCCATTGTCGTTTTGTCATAGTTTTTCATTCTTGTTATAGCCCCAACCAAACATCATTTGTAGACCCTTGTTGTCGCCCTCCATTGGAAGAATAGGCACAGGTTTATTGTCTTGGTAGAGCAAGCTTGATACATCATTTTCATCCACAACCTCTTTGCTTAAGTCTCCCCACTTTTTGAAAGTGGTAGATTCTACTTTGAAGGTCTAAGTTGTGTCGATTGGCTGCAACTTTCCATGAGATTAGGAGATTGAGGTAACTCTCCTAACACAAATTCATTCTTCTTCAATTTATTCTTTCCATCACCCATCCATGTATGTATCATAGTCGAATCTTGTGTATCATGTTCCCTTGTAGTACTACTTGGCACATTCTTAAGGTTAGTTTGTCCTATCTATATCGAGGTAGTCTATCGCATCATGCTAGGGGAATTTGTATATCCTTATATCAAATCAAATTCATGTATATCCTTTAGGTCTTTCATAACATCCAAAACATCAAAAATCCAAAAAAACATTCATAAAACTAGAAAATCCAAAAACATTCAAAATATCAATATCCAAAAATAGGTTGAAAATGGAAAAAGTTAAAAAACATAGTCACTATGTTGAACTATGAGGCTTCTACATGTATAACATAAGCAAGGATAATCTTTGATCAGCCCTTGAGGCCCCTAGACTAGGTCTTTTAAGTGTCCATCATAATAAACTAGCAATCCATCAATGTTCATACTTAATCAATAAACGAGTCTGTGTCAATCGAACTACGTGGTCTCTACATGTATAACACAAGAAAGGATAATCTTTGATCGGCCCTCGAGGCCCCTAAGATAGTCTTTTAGGTTAGGTCTTGGTAAAACTCAAAAAACCCCAAAACATTTGAAAACTTGAAAATCAAAATATTTGTAAAACACCCCAAACTCCAAAAACAACCTCAAAACATCACAAAATAACAAAAACATTGAAATATTCAAAAAAGTCCAAAACCACCTGTCCCATTTCACTTTCACTCACAATAAATTAATTTTCATTTACAAACTTTGGAAAAGCACACGGAAACAAGTATAGCAAATTTTTAAAGTGTAAGCCTAAAACGTAGGGGTCTAAGTCTAGGTTGATAGGTAAACAAGTTAGTCAACTCTTTGTATCAATATCCCATCATCCCATTAGTTTCAGCATCATTTGATATTCATGTCCTAGGATGCATCTTTCCTACAATGGACATCACCATAATTTTAGTCTTGGTTTGAGGTGTAAATAACATTAGCTTGTTTAATTGTTTGATCTTTTCTTATGATTTATCTTATTGTGCTCTTTCCAATGACCTCTTGATGATTTCTACCAAAATAATTTAGAGAGAAAGGAATGGGGCATGGATCATTATATTTCATTTGATGTCTTTGTTAGATATCCTTGTAAAATAATCTTGGTGAATACTTGCTTTGTTAGATGTGTATGGAGGGTTTTTTGCATATCTTGTTGATTATTACATGGGGAGGTTATGCCTTTTTGTGTTTTGGTTTGAGATGTTTGAAGCATCTAAAGTACATCCTAGCAAGTTTTATGTATGTTAGGTGTGAAAAAGGATACTCCTATCTATTTTATGAGTCAAATTCCATTGCACTAGATACCACGCCATCTTGGTTCTCTATACTTTGATGCATTGTATCTACATGTTTTATCAAACATAAGGAAAGTTGTGCCATTCATGTCCCAATCCTTCGATAAGCAACTCATCATCATATCTAATAAAGTCTCGATGACTCATACACTTGATAGAATTCTACATCTTCTTTGAATCAAGGTTTGATCCCTCTCATACTTTTATCTTCTTTCTTCCCTAACATGGTATCATGATATTCACCAAAAATAGCAATACATACATCCTTCATCTGCAAAACGTCAGCATACTAACATCTTGCATAATCATGGCATATCATCATAATCGGAAACATAATCCCTTGCATTATCATTATCATTTAAGTTGTTTAGGATAATATAGATTTGTTATTCTATGCATCTTAATCCATCTCATTTGCATTATCATTATCATTTAGGTTGTTTAGAATAATATAGATTTTTTATTCTAAGCATCTTACATAATCATCCATAGCATAAACATAGAAATGCATCCATACATACATCTGACATCATCATGACATATCATATAGAAACAATATTGACAAAGAGAAGTAAACCATACATCACATTAGCATCCATGTCATACATCCATAACATTGCATACATAGCATCATAAATCATGAACATCATAAGCATAATCACAAATAATACGTACATCCATAACACAACATATGCATCCATACATCCATAAAGCATAGATACATCACATCATAGAATGTCGCATCAGAGCCATCTCATATATATATCAAAGATCGAATGGCATGATACAAATCAAAATCAACGTGTAATATCATCAAAATAATATACAAGAGGCTATCAAAACTCAGCCAATGAATGTATATACATCAATAATTAGGTTGTACATCCACAAAGTGTTTGTCATATAGGCCAGCTATCCCTGACTCTGACGATCACCCTAGTGCGAGCCTGACTGATGACGATTGACTAATGGGGAACCCTAGGACCCACTTGGTACCACTCTACTCATCTATGAAAAATCAGGTTGTCATCGGTGTTTTGGGCACTCCCTATAATAACACATCTTGTAGTAGGCATTCTCTTGCATAGCTCTCTTATACATCTGTTTCGGGACCATAGCCCCCACTTGTCCCTATGCGCCCGATGCCATAGCCTCTAGCTACTTCCTCAAAGACCCCGTCTCCTGCAAGCCAGCGTGACTAGATCAAAAATCTTGTCGCGAACTCACCATGGTCTCTTGCGATACCGAAGTTGTTGTCTAGCTCCATCTCTTTGAGTGACCACTTGTAACCGGGTTGCTTCATGTTGCAACTAAGGCCAACTAACGTACTGCAGTATCATCAAACATAACTGCATCTCGCAACCGCATCTGTGGTGGTGGCCGTTATGGTGGGTCTCTAATCCATTATTTCAACCAAGGACCTCCTAATCCCCGCTGACCAGATTAATTTATTTGTTCTAACACTATGAATTAGAATGATGTCCTCGCAAAATGTACCTCGGTACCGTCCGGCGCAGCATCTTTTGGAAACCCACAGCCACCGTGCAACTACCACTCTATCATCCTATGCTCACACCATTGCATATATCTCATCGAGTGGGCATAGAATAGTTTCTTGTCATCATCTATCCATTAGCAAGCATGGATCTAGGGCCTCCATCGAAACATTTCCATCTCATCAATCACCCGCCTACATTGTGGGATGCTTTTGATACCTATGTACTAAAGAGTAGTCATCGCCCCGTATCTGTATACTACGAGCTCATCACGGTCTGTATCCACGAGTGTAATAATCAGTAGTAGTACCATAAATGTCCCTCATAGGCCTAGATATGAAGCAAGGTAAACTATGAAACTATGTTGCGCAGCACTACAATATACTACCTCGTGCATATATCATGATAAAGTGATGCGTGAGCTACTAGGCCCCGTGCATATACCATCATCTCCATCATCTATGACTAACGGGAAATAATTTGACATTGAATCCTCTAGCTCATGTCTCATTCCAAGATCCCTAAAATCAATGCTCCCACAAACAATGTCAAATTTGGGGCAATCACCGCGTAACGGTGTAGGTCAATCTAGTCGTTGTCAATGTCATACTCATCTACCCTGGCACCGGGAAGATGGGTATCACCCACGAAAGATTCTGTGAAGGTTTTATTACTATTCCTCACCATGGAAGGAGATCTATAGGATCCACCATACGTCCTCAAGAGTCACTATGGCCTCTCCAATAGGTAAATGAAATGACAAAGTCTTGCTCCACCACCGCCAATTTCATAGAGCTATTATCATTGTCAGGTGTGTGTGAATAACTGGCATCTGTGCTTTAAACCTGAACCTAATAGCTCCTAGGAAATACATCACATCATCGGTCAAATCTCATGCCCGACGAAGAATCTAACATCGATGCTGCTTAGAATGGAGCGGGCAAAGAACCTCCTACACTCATAAAGTGCACCACGTCAAAAAAATTGAAAAATGATGAAAAACCCTATCTAAACCCTAACAAAGCAAAAGCAAGTTGGTTTTTTCAAAAGCGACACTCTGGCTTTTGGAAATAGCAATACCAAAATCAAAGGCAACACTATTTCTCAAAGGTGGATTGGAATTTGAGGGCGACACTAAACAAAAATTGGCCTGCGTAATGTGATAGGTCTAGATAATAGTTTGTTTTCTATTAGTTTTGTGTAGAATTTAAGATACTTTTAAACACACATTCTAAACAATATTCCATATCATACTATCATTTTTATATCCATTATGCAAACTAAACCTAAAAACATGGTGATGGAATTATGGTTTAATATATTAACATTAAATGGTTTATATGAATATGTCTATGGAAATGTTGAGGGAATGTCATGTTTAATTATGATAGTTATCCTTGTGTACGTGTTTTGTGAAACTAACTTGTTTGTAGATAAAGGAGGAACCATGTTATATAGCAGTTGCAGGATGCACCCGTAACAAAAGTGTCGTTGGACATTAAAATGGGGGAAATTGTAGAAACGGTTGAACATGATGATAGTTGGTTGAAGGCACTTAATGAAGATGGAATGTGTGTTATTACAATCAATTAATAAACGTTGAAGAAGAGGTATTTCTTACATGATACTTTGATAGATGGGTGTATGGTTGCATACATTTTGTTTTGACAGAGTTCTATTTTCAATAGGATTCTCCTTCTTTCGTAGTTATAGGTTGAATAATTCCAAGTATTAATTCTACATTCTAAATATCTGGAAGTGGAATTAATGATTTTGATTAAAGTTGTTGCTTTCAATAAAGACTCCCTCAGTTTGTATATAACTGTTGGTTGAGTTTGTAGTTTAGTTAGTTGCTTTCTTGTAGTTTTATGTTATTTGTTACTTTCAACTGAAACATGAATCTACAAAATGATTGAGTATGATTTGTGCAAGAATATTTTGTAGTCTTTCATATGATTTGTGCAAGAATATTTTGTAGTCTTTCATCTTATGCAATAAATGGAGATCAATTCATGGAATGCATGAAATCTAGTAGTTAGATTGAGTTCAGTTAAAGTGGGAACAGTTACTTGAGCAAGCCACTCAAGGTATTGTTCTTCACTTCACGTTTTTTTTAGTTATTTATTTATGTTGATAGTTGCTATTATTTTATTACTATTCATAAATCATATGCAAGTTAAATGGGATTTCATTTCTTGTTTATTATGAATGAATGCTTAGGAACATGCATGTAACAATCATTGGTAATAATCCAAAGGATAGTTCAGTTGAGTTAGTAGTTTTTATTAAGTTTTTAGTTAATACAATTTCATTTCATTAGCAAAAGTTTAGTTATAGCCTTTGTTTTAGGTACCCGTAGCAACTAGTTTCAGTTTATACTTTTTGTTTTACAATTTGTGTATTTCTAGCAATTAGAATGAATTTAGTAGGATAGTTTAGGTAGTTTGAGTCCATGAAGGCATAAATAATGTTGCACCATCATAAGCTTATGCACCTTGGTTGATGATTTAATGTTGTCTTAAGTAGTGTCAAGTGGACTGTTCAATTAGTTGGCCCACTGAATTGAGTGGATTTCACCAAGTTTACAAAACATTAGCTTGGACTCTACACGACACTCTACCACAAAGGCAAATCGGCATTTGATGCGCAACACCCTACCAAAATCAAGGCCTGCGATGCTATCCCACAAGGGCAGCGCTCCAGCGTCAATAGCGATGTCGACCAGAGCAAACACGATGCAATATATTGTCATTTCTGACTAACATGTTTGAACCTTAAAAACTACATAAAAAACACAAAAAATGAGGAAAGTTCTAATTTGTGTACTAGGGGTCCTACGTCTAAAGGTCGTCAATACTCATGAACCCAATCCACATGGTGTCTAGGAAGCACACAATCACCCATAATGTCAAAGCCTCAAAGCAAAATTGCAAGAATTCTATAAAGACAAGTGCACAAATGAATTGAAAATGACATAACCTCTCCTATTTAAGCTTGAAATTTAGGGTTTTTGAGGAGGGAAACTAGAGTTTGAGCCTTTTTACCCATTCTTTGCGCCACGAAGCCTATTTTTTATCGCTTTTTAGTGTCTTGAGCATATTTTCGCATCTTGTAGCCTATTTTCTACAGCTAAACCTTTATTGAATCTTTGTCGCGAGCTCAACCAAAAACTTGAAATTTCTACCTAATCTCTCGAGGGGGCAATGTAGCAATGTAATTCCTTTTGTTGGGGCAACAATGGCACTTCCAAAAAAATAGAAACTTTTGAATTTTGATTTTAGCAACGTCGGTCTTTGAACCAACATGATAGGTACCTCACTTCAAAGAGGGGCAAAATGTAGACACTTAAATAGACTTGATGGGTATTACGCATCTGAATTTGATTACTAACATCATTTCTTCCTAAATCACTTCTATTCTAACCATTTAATTAAATAATCTTTATTGTTTAGTTAAATTCATCAATTTCTACTATTAATCAAATAATTAACTTTATTAGATTAAATCATCATCTTCTTACTAATGTTCATCCTATTTAATTAAATAAATCAAACTATTTAATTAAAACCCTTATGTCCTCTCATTTGATTAAATAATCTAATCATTTAAACAAATGGCATAGATCCCCCAACTTGCCTAAGATTAATTAATTCTAAATTACTTAAACTTAATCACCTCATAATCCTCATTATTCATTTTTTTAGCTTTTAACTTCACCTCGGTCAAATAAACCCATGGTTTGTTAACCAAGTTGCACATGAAATTCATTTCTTTTAATTACTAATTAGCCTATTTTCCCTCACAAAGGCATATTCTCTAAGAATATTCCCTCAACTACCCATTTATTAACTTTCCCTCCAAAGGTTTTAAAAGCCTCTTACAAACGTCTTTAATGCCTCTTACAAAGGCATTCAATTCCTCTTACATGTCATCTTGTCTCTTACAAGGGCATTTACCTCTCTTACACCCTCAACCATATTCATTCAATTCTCTTACATTCTCTTACACTCTCACCTACATGCTTTAACTCATCACTTCTTTCAAAGTGTGCTCACACATATCCCCATGGCTTTCATTAGCCTTGTGACAAGTGTCACAAAGCTATTGGTTCCCATTTTAGTCCCACATTGCCCAAATTTTCCCATTCTTCAACCCTTCTTTCCTATAAATAAAGGCTTCCTCTATTGAATATGGATCCACAATCTCATGCATTGTTACTCTACTCATTCTTTCATCCATCAACCATATACTTTTCATATCATTTTAGCTTGAATCTACTATCATTTTACATCAAAATCATTGTTCATCAAAGATCTTGGAGCTTATCAACTTGGGATTGGGAAAGGGCCACTTTCCACATAAAAGTGACACCAATCCCCCTATGGGATGGAGGTTTGAGCTACTTAGATAGGTTTGCATGCTTTCATTTTCTTGTATTTTATGTTTTGTTTCATGTTATCATATCTTAGTATGACCAAGAATCTCATAGGGAACGATAGTTTATGCTTGCTAATGTGACTAACCTTGTTTGTTTTTTCTATGATTAGTTAGGTGCATATTATCATTCACAACTGGTATAGTCAAATTAAGAAGTTGTATGGTGGATGTTTACTTCAATCGACAAATGATGTTGCTAATCTAGGTTTCTTTCTTCCCTCCCATGTTGTTGTGGGCATAAGTGATTCATTATGGGATAGGTCCAATACCTATTGCTTGTGGTTTCCCTACAATGGAAAGATTAATGGTGAGATTAGCCTTGACTACAATAGTTATATTTGTAATATGATGCATGCTAGAAAAGGGCTTTATTGGTTACAAATGGATGGAGGAAGCATTTTCATTTTGATAGAGGTAGGTTGTTGTGGTAATTTTCACTTGGGATTTTGCCATGGACCCCCTTGCAAGTTTGACCTACAATTTTATTTTTTGATTGTGTGCAATAATATCTTAATTTTCCTAAGCTCTCATGTCATTGCTTGTAGGTTGTTCTTTTCCCATGCACATAGTGTTTCCTGGATTTGTGTCTTATGGTATCTTGTATTATATTGTTGTTTGTACAATCTTGACACTTGTTGGTCAAGGTGAAGTGATCTCTATTTTGGTCTATTTTTAATGGCAACAAAAGATTTATTTGTCTTCAACTTGCCATCAATGAGATTCTTGGCAAGTTGAATGCAATTTATCTTAACATGTCCATTTTTTTAAGAATGGGAGCAATTGAAAACTTTATTCTTTCCAATTGAAATGTTAGACTTCTTCTTGACAAGCAAACCAGTTTCTTGAATAATCAAGTATTTTTTATTGACTCTACTTCCTTCATCAATCAAGGAATAAATCACACTTCCCACATTTGGATGTGTTTGTTTAATGTAAATACATTATCAAATTTTGAAGGCATACTATTCAATAAAATTATTTTAATGTCATCATCTTTAGTCTTAGATTAATACCAATAAGTTAATGGTGAGGATATCAAAACATACTAATGTGTTAAACAACACTTTCATTTTCATTCATCTTGATGTCAAAGATTTTGTGCTTGATTGATTCTTGACACTAGAAGATTGATAACCAAATAATGCACTAAGACCATCCCAAAGAAAGAAAAAAAGGTTTTACTAAGCTAAATTTGATGCAAATACACATTATAATCTAAGACTAATGATCATTATTGTTTTGTAGTTGTGGACTATCCCTTTTGGAATTTCATTTACGTCATATAATTTGTTTGTGTTTCCAGCTTCAATATTTCATAGATCTTATTCAATTGAAATCAAATACACCTTTATTCATCATATATGAAAATTGTATCCCTTAAACTTAACAATAACATATAATTTATTCATTTAAATTTCAAGCAAAACAATACAACTTCCCTTTTCACACAATAACATACATTTTGAAATATTTTAAATCTGAAACATATCCAAGCAATCATTTTATTAAAATGATTTTGTAGTAAAATAAACAAAACATTAAGACATAAATTTTCAAATGTAAACCTCCACTCAGTGAAAGCCACATGAAATTTTATATTCCTAATCATAAAATTACGCTATTATACATATTTCTTAACAAACCATTACATGTTTTATGCTAGTCACTAACTAATCAATTAGAGATACAGGGATCGAAACTGGCAGAGCATCCTCAAGTGATGAACAAGAATGCAAATTACTAGCTCTTTCTACAAGTTCAACTCGCTTTCAACATTCAAGAAAGAAATGGATCTCCTTCAAATATCTTTTCAATAGAGGAATGGATGGATGCAAAGATCTTCCATATATTTGTATCCTCCTCCAACAATGGTTCTCGTGAATATGGATCCATCATCCATTTACAAGATAAATATGATTTGATATTATATTGAAATTGTGAGTGGATTGTATATACAAATTATAATATTAGTATACAAAATATCATCCAAAACTACCTAAACCATGTTCAAGAAAGTAATTGCCAAACCAAACTAACATTATTAATTACTTTAATATTAAAAAATTAATACCAATTTATTTATTTATTTAATCTATATTATAGATATAATATCAATTCTAACACCTTTCATTAAGCACCCTTGTTCTTCAAAAATCAAAGTGAGAAGAAGGCCCTTCAATCTAGTCTCAATCACTTTGGAAATGATTTTGTAGACAATATTGCAAAAAGAAAATAGGTCTAATGTCTTCAAGTTTCCTAAAATCAATATTTCTAAGAATGGGTGCTTGGAAAGAAGCAATAAGTGACATCTCGTGAGAGTTGCATTATTAGAATCAACCAAGGTCAAAATATGGTCCAACAAGAGATCTTGCTCTCTCTATGAGCATGCTTTCCTACTAAGAAAATAAAGCAATTTTGATGGTGTCAAAACCATCAAAAATCCATTCATCATCTTCAATCTTCATAATATTATTCCTTTTCCTTCTCATTTTTCATGTTTGATGAAAACACTCAATATCATGATCATCTTCTTTAAGGCATTTAATCCTTGATTTTTATCTCTAAAATATTTTTCACACCTATAGGTTGCCAAATTCTTCTCCCTCTTAGGACATCAAAGAACTCATCTAAGAGATCTCTTTAGATCTTGGCCAATCTATTTTCGAGGAGATCATTTCTCTACAAAATATTCCTAAAGACTAGGATACTTCACTCCTCCTTTCTAAGCTTTAGAAATTGTAACATTTTGTTGAATATATACAACCTAGTGCCATGATCAATTATTTGGGTGAGCCAAAAATTAATGACAACCATTTCTAGGTATGGATGTTACATCCACAATTTTTTGAACTAGAAATGCATTCTTTTAGGAAACTTGTTCTTATCTATGACCAAGGATATGAGCTAGCAATGTAAACCAAGTTCATGTAGGACCTTTGAAATTAGAGTGGCATCCTTGATAATCCAAGAGAAATCAAGAATCTATATATTATTTCCACAATGACGTCCTTGCCTTTTATTCTATTGGTCAAATGAACCACCCTTTATGCAATTTAACATCCCAATGATCCAATTCCTTAAAAAGGGAGATGAAGCTCTCATTGTCTTTTCATGTTCTGAGTTTCCTTTTCGAAGGCATTCATTCTAGCACAAAGTCCTACATTACAATCTATTGTGAGAGTTCAACAAATATCATAAAGCCTTGTATTTGCTTCCAACAATTAACCTTGTCTTACTTGCTTTGAGGGCCATAAACACTAATAATAAGAAATTTAACCTTCTCTGGGAATAGATCTGGTGCAGGCACCCTCTCTCTCACAGACACCCTCTCTCTCGCAGCTCAAACACAATTTAATCACAAATTCATAATTCCAAAGTTATCATAGACGAAAACAAACTCCCTCTCACTTTGTGGACAAACTTAACCACAAAATCGTGATTACCACAAGCAACACAAATTACTGACAATTTCATTTGTCAAATTAAAACTCAAATTAACATTGATTTAACTCGAAGAAGATAACTCAATTTTATTGAATTTCTCAATTTTACCATATTACATTCACTGTGCAATCTTACATTCATTTCATCTATGATTGCATTTAACTCAAAATTAATCTCTTCTCTCCTCCTTCAAACTTCGACCTGCTCTGCATAATGTTAAATTCCAGCTACGGACCTCTGATCTTGATCTATATCTGCATTTAATTTAATATACCATTTCAATATGGTACAGCCTCCTTCTGTTTGCTTCTTCTATCTTTATCAAACCATTCCATCGCTGCCCCTTTTATCACTATCCTACACACAACCTCTTCAAACTTGGCGTTGCCCCTGTTCTCTTGACAGTGTGGCTACTCCAAGTTCCTCTCTGTATGTTTTTTTTAATATAGTCTTCAAAATTTGACAGCTTCCCCTCTCTCACACCTCCCATCAATTCTTCTGACTGGCACGATTTCTTTCTGCCATAACATGCAGCCCCCTTTCACTATTCATGGTGTCCCCTTTCTTTGTTCCAGCGCAGCATTTCCTATCTCTTGGCCGCCCCTGTTTCCAACGCGTCCCCTCTACCTTGGTTGGCGCCTCTCCTCACGCCCCTCCTCTTTGCTATTTTTTTGTTTTTAAATTCTAAAACATGCTTCTACCTGGGCGTAGCCTTGTCTTTCCTCTGTAAACGTTGGATTTCTATTTTTTATTAATCTGCCTTTTCATTTGCAACGCCCCCTCTTCCTATGTGCAGCCTCTTAACTTCTCCATTATTAAAATCTGCATTGTCTCAACTTTTCATCTTCCACGGCCTCTCTTCGTCGACTCGTTTTGTCTTTGCACATACCTTTGGCCTTCAATTAATTTTATATTTTCATTTAACTATGTTTGTCCTTCTCTATTGTGCATTCAACCAGCGTCAGTCGTTTTAAATTTCAAAGCATTTACTTAGATTACCAATAATGTATAAAAAATTAATTTTCAAGCTGCATCAAATAGTCAAACTGAAAATTAAAATTAGAACAAGACATTTTGTCAAATGGAAACAACAATAATGTCACTTCGATCCATCATCGAACCACAATTTCAAAATACCAAACCAAAAACTAGAAACCAATTTGGCTGATGCCGATTGTCATAAGCCCGGGATGCTCTTGCATCAAGGTCTTAGCTAAGAAGCCACCCAAGAATCAAATGCATGAATTCAATCACTTCCACCTCTTGGTTATTCTAAATAATGTCCATTCCTCCAAAACAACCTTTAGCCTCTTTGTTGATTAGGCCCCACTTTCCATGGGAAAACCAATTGCAATCATAATCCTTTAAAATTTTGGTTTCTTAAAGCAAAGCTAGATCCAAGTTATGTATCTCCAAGAGTCTCCAAAGCACATCCTTTGGAAGGAGAATTCAATTGCCTAATATTCTAAGAGAAAATCTTCATATGGAAACCCTTGATTTCTTAGTGCTTGCCAAATGTATTCTAGTTGCAATTGATGTCTAGTTACAACTTTAGCCAAAGCTGCATTTTGAAGAGCAACATAACTATTAGGTATGCCCTACTTTTTACTTCCAAAATCCTCAATTTGATGATTTATCATTTGCTTTTTGTTTTGAACTGGATCCTTCCAAAAGCTTGTGATGCTTATGGCATCTAATTTGTTATCCTAATGGAGAGTTTTGAGGTGGAGGTTTCCCTTATTTCCTTCCATGTGACTAATATATTTTGGTTTGCTACCAACCCCTCTAGAAAACTTCCTAAATCCTCTTTGAAATCATACTTCACAACCATCACTTCAATTCTCACGTCCTACATCCTAAAGTTATGTTTCTATAGCAATCTCTCCCCACTCCTAGATATTAATATTCTTTGTCATTCTTATATTACTCTTACAGTCCAGGTTCCTTTTCTTGGAAGTATTCTTCCTTTTTGATGAATCCTTCTCCATCCTTTCTAGAACCTTTTTGGTTTCTAGCAAGGGGAACCATGCATTCTCTGATTACATGGCCATATTTCATTCCTTCTATACCTAAACAAGGGGCTCTCATAGTCCAAACCCTGATTCCACTCAATTCTCCTACTTTCAAAGTGAAACTTTTTTGGAGGGTAGAAGTGAGATCCAACTCCACAAAACCTAGCATAAACTAAGAGTCCTTTGCCATGAAAAAGTCCATAAATATCAGTTGGCACTCCCATGAATTTTGCTATCATCTCCATGACATTAGTGGTCCAAAACTCTTAGGGGGGAAGCATACAAATGTATCTAAACAGATTTTTTAGATGGGATTTCCTCATAACACTAGAAACTAATACATCAATGCTTCATTAAAAATTATGCTTTCTGAAAGAAATAAGGGCCTCTACTAAAGACTCCCATCATAATCAAATTCATTCGCAAAAATTGCTATGAAATAACCTTTTGCACAAAAACGGGTATCATATGCTCCATTGTTCCAGTTCCTTGTAGCCCAAGGATACAAATATTCTAGAGGAATTTGGGCACCAAGGATTCTACAGTGAGACATTTCTCCAGAATTCCAAAATGTTGAGATTGATGATTGGTGACCCCTCCATGACAGGCATAGACGAATGTGATCCCTGGGCCATTCGGCCAAGCTTTCTTTTCCTCCTGTGCTACCATGACTGAATCAATCTCTTTTGCCTGCAAGGTTGAACCTGATCTAGCTAGCATATCCCTAAAAGGTTGAAAGGGGGGAAGTAGAATCCCCCAACCTTGGACCATAGAAGAAAAACCCGTATACAGATGGTTCAAAGACAAAAATACAATAGAAACCCATCAATATCAGCGAAGCAAGAAAACCCCATCAGAACTCATTACCATCTTCCTCAATATAGTACAAAAGATAATCGTTTTGGGCATAAAGAGTAGTTCTTTTGCACATAGCTATCTCAATTTAACAAAAAGTAAGTCACTTTCGATTTTCAATACATTCATATTACAATGCCTATACATGCAGGTCCTCCCTGTTAAATATAGAGATAGTTCCACCACTAAATGATAGCCAAAACCTAATAAACTACACCTTTTAAAAACTGACAATTGAACTTTTCAAAATTAAAAGCTTAGAAATCTACACTAACATTGAATATTCAATTTCTAAATTGGAAGAGTTAAAGCCCCAATTTAAATACCCAATTAGGTTTGGTCTTATGATGTGAATTTTGAATATTTCACTCTGATTTTTGTTTTCAGTAGACTCACAAGAGTTGTATAGGTAGAAACTTGGAAAACTTCATTAAGATTTGGGACAAACAAAAATCGAAGGAAAAGTTTATAAACCCGACCTTCTGGGGCTAGTAGTGAACATACAATTTGATGAACCTCAGTAATTTTCAAAATCAATACTAGATGGGCTTCTGGGAAATTGGTAATGTATATCATTGTCAGAGATATTCTACAGTAAGAAAGGCAGTGCCTCAAACCAGAGAACAATCATTTCAGACACTAATATAATGATACTGTCTAGATTTTGTCCCTGTAGCCTAACTCTATCGGATAAAAAAAGAAATAAAACCCATTTGCAATAGTAAATTGAGCTACTTTTATTTTATACACAAGTTCACCCTCCATTTATAAAGCATATGCTGTATTTCAGTGTATATATTGCTCGTCGATTGCCGTATCAAACATATGAAAAGGAGAAAAGATTAAATACATGTCATATTGTACAATTCATCGCCTCTTTCAGTTGATAGTCAGGTAATTAGCGAATTATTCTTGCCTCAACATCTTCAGTGTGCTTGAAAAACTCAACAGGCACTAAAATATCTGGCATCATAATGCTGCAGGTAATAATAGTTGTAGACTCTTGAATATTGTTAGATTAATTTCTCTCTTTTTATTCTCACAGTAGAGGAGACATCCCGAAACATGTGAACCCTGATTGACCTAATTCATTTTAAACAACAAAATTTGTCCCTTCAACCACCTATATCAGAATCCTCCAACCATAAGTTGCAGGAAAAGATTCCCAGTGTTTCTTGAAGTTCCTCCAAATTGCTAAGGGAAGATCCAGATATTTTCCAGAAAATCTTGGCACTTGAGAAGAGATAAACAATATGACTTTAGAGTTCTAAGATTCTGTTCATCGTGAAATTTTGTGACAGCCTTTCAATGTCAGGATATAACCGCCTCCATTTCCTTCATGACTTTAGAGTTTTAAGATTCTGGTCATCTTGAAATTTTGTCACAGCGTTTAAATGTCGGGATATAACCTCCTCCATTTCCTTCATAGAACTCTGAGATGGAGTCTGATTACACAGATAGGAAAAGTGATTCAATCTTCAGTAGCATTTCCTTCATCTAATTTATCATCCATTGCAGCTTCAGCACTTTTCTCAGTCCCAGGAGACACATCTGGAGCAATGACGTGCTCAATAGATGAATTTTGCTCAGCTGAAGATTCACCATTTGTCAGCATGGTTAACCCAGACTTGCCTCCATTCATTTGCTGAGAAGAGTAGGGAGCCATCTGCTGCCACATCATCTGTGCCTGAAAAAACACCAACAAATGTGCATTATTCTAGGGTAATTAGGTACAACACTAAGAAGGCCAATGATCCAAATGAAATGATTACATAAAATATCATTATATCAGTTAAAACACATCAAAATAATGATGTACTCCATGTAGCCTAGCCAATCCTAGCAGGTGCTTATCCATTATTAAATCTTACACACTGAACTTTTTATTAAGAGAAAAATCCAATGGAATATTCATATGACAAGAAGGTCAATGCTAAGAAGACCAATGCTCCAAAATTCAAATCTTATCATTACTGTTGAGGCAGTGCAGGAGGCTAAAAAGAGAAAGTTTGTGCTGAGGGAATAAAACACTACCTTTATTGCCCTAATTCCTGGAAAGGAGAACCCAGATTATATTGACTCATATCAATCCATTTCCCTACATGATAGTTATACTTATTACCTAAGTTGCCGAATCGGGTACAGGCAGGGGTATGGCAGATTTTTTGGGGGGTTGGCTATGGAATCAGGTACGTCCGTACAAAAATATAATAAAATATTCAAATATATATATATATATGCAACCTAGAAACAAAATTAAGTTTAGAATATCATATACCAATACATATACTAAACAAAACCATGGCAAATTTCAATTTTTGAAACATAATATGCTGTGAAATCATATTCCACCACAAATTGTTCCAAAATAAAATCGTGTATTTGCTTTCACTACAAAATGTTCCAAAATAAATAAAAGCATTTCTAGATTTTTCATTGTGAACTTTTCTACCCCTAGGAGGGTTTCTCTGCTTAAATAATGTCTTACATGTGGATTCAAATTTTCTTGAATGTCAGTTCTGTACACATTCATAGTTGTTTTTAAAGACACAAAAATTTGGGAGTTCTCAGTTTCTGTTCAATTTATTCCATAGTTGTTTTATATTACACAAAATGTATTGGAATTAATATAAGAATCTAGTTTTTTTTATTGTAAAAAATGTATGGGAATGGACTGTGTTTATTTATAGGATAGCTGATTACGGATCATAATAGTTGTTAGTATTTTTCTTCAGGCTGCAAGTATATCAAATCTATATGATGTTTCACACCAATATGTACAATGTATTCTACACAGTGTTCCACGGAGTTTTGGGGACGGGGACGGCGGGATGGCGGGGGACGCGTTTCCGGGATAGGAGACAGGGGGCCTAAGTTTGGGGACGGTAGGGGGACAGCGGGGGGGCGGCGCTGAAATACATATAGTACTTGAAAAATTAGTTATAAAAAGATGTATAACAATTTAATTATATAATTGTAGAAGCCAAAGGAATAAGTAAAGTTAACACATATAAACAAAACTAAAAACTTAAAAGTTTAAACATAATAATACATTGCAATGATATATCTTATCATTTCATTGAACTAGTGAACCATTGAACATTGAAAATCAAAATGAAAATATAGACATTGGAAAATGCAACAAGAACTAGATGTTTCATAATTTGAATTTCATAATTATGATTCATGAATCATAATTACAATCAAGTATCACTGTATCATCAATATTCAAACTTCAAACTTCAATAAAGTCAAATGATTGATTTTTAAAAATTAATTTAATTAAACATAAAACTTGAACTTTAATTTGTTTTTTAATTTTTTGACTAAAATCAATGCATTTTTAGGGGGGGCGTCTTGGAGTTTCCTTGGGTGGAGGGGACGTCTAGAAGTCTCCCAGAAGTTTCCCTGGAGTCTACCAGAAGTTTCCTTGGAGTCTCCTAGAAGTCTCCCAGAAGTTTCCCTGGAGTCTCCCATGGGAAACGTCTCCCTCCAAGGGGAGACTTTGGGAGCACGGCGGGGGGATGTGGCGACAACGGTGGTACAGCGGAGGGACGTTTCCTAGGCGTCTCCTCGTCTCAGAAATGGATGGTTTTCCCGGGGGGACGTGGAGACAGCAGGGGGGCAGCGGAGGGACGTTTCCTAGGCGTCTCCCCGTCTCGGAAATGGATGGTTTTCCCAAGGGGACGCGTCCCCGTGGAACACTATTTCTACAATGCTAGTTGAAGAATCTAATTACTAGATGCTACATAATATGATGATGCATGTGCATTATTTTGAGTTACGTGCATAGATCATCATGTTAGTTTTAGGATCAGAAATTAAATAAGCAGATATAGAACAATTTTAAATAATTTGACACAACATATACCCTGGGAAAATCCTCCAACTTGAGGGAGAAAAAACCTGCAACAATATATCTCTTATATATTGAATAATGGAAAACAATTCGCTTTTACAATGAGGCCAAGTACGAGGCCGAATCAATCAGCACCACACTTGATGCAATCTCAACAATAATATCGAACTTCTTGAATGATATCGATCTCTATAATATTGAACTCCAATATTGAACTCCTGTTGTAGATGAATTTGCACTTATCTCTTGAATGGAATAAACTAAATGATAGAATGAATGAACAACACCTAAATGATAGAATGAATGAACAACACCTCTATTATATACAAATCGATGAGGAGGTCTCCAATAAACATGTCCCTTCAAGATACAAAGTCGGCCTCAAATGAAAGGGTGTGACTTAACAAAAGATGGTAATCTTTTAGATGATGTCGGCCTTGACAATAATATAAATTAAATTGTAAATAAATTGACTCCAATAAATAAATGAATAGCCAACGGCTATATGAATTTATAGCTTATCGCCCTGGAAGTATGAGGCCCACGGCTACACATCAACACTCCCTCTTAGCTAGGGAGGAATACTTCCAGATATCCAAGTCATGGAGTCTCTCAACATGACACCCACAATGGCTGCACCCATTTGTGGAAAAGAGCTCATCACAGAGTCACTCAACGTGATATCATCCACCATGGCTACTCCCATGTATGGAAAGAAACATGTGCACAAGTGCCCATCACGGAGTCACTCAACATGATGTCCTCATGGAGTCTCTCAACATGACGTCCACCATGGCTACTCCCAGAGGGTGGATAAACACAAGTACAAGGGAATCATCACGGAGTCTCTCAACGTGATGTTGTCATGGAGTCACATGACATCCACCATGGCTACTCCCAAAGGGTGGAACAAGGGCTTTCACCTCAAATTTCTCTATCACAGAGAAAGATGCATTAACAAGGGCTTACACCTCAAATTTCTCTATCACAAAGAAAGATGCATTAAAGAAAATCACAAGAGATCACCGATGCTGAGTCTCCCTCTCAGCAAGGGATTCATTCTCCACAACTCCAAGCTTGTCTCGAAAATGCACAAACTTCACTCTGGAGAGAGGCTTGGTGAGAATATCAACCATCTGCTCATCAATGCAAATATATCTCAACTGAATAGCTTTCCTCAATACCATATCTATGATGTAGTGGTATTTGATCTCAACATGTTTTGTTTTGTCATGAAACACTGGAGTGACAAAAAGCTTCACATAGTTTTGACTATCACAATGAATAACAATTGGCTCCAATGACTGTCCAGACAATCCTACAAAGAGCTTCCGAAGCCACACTACTTCTCGAGCTACTACACATGCTGCAATGTATTCTACCTCTACAGTGCTTAGTGCTACTGAAGACTGCTTCCTGCTACACCAAGAAATCATCGCAGACCCCAAGCTAAAGCAACATCCAGAGGTGTTCTTCTAGTCAACTACACTCCCTGCCCAATAACAATTAGAATAACCTTGCAACTGTAGATCTACACTGGAAGTATAGCTCAAGCCATATCCAACTATGCCACACAAGTATCTCAAGATATGCTTAGTTGCAACTAGGTGTATTTGCCTTGGTTCACACATGAACTAAGTGCACTCACTGCATAGCAAATATTTGGTCTAGTATTGACCGAATACATCAACGATCCAATCAACTGCCTATACATAGTGGGATCCACCAAATCTGAACTAGCTGCAGACTCACTTAACTTTTTCAAGTTGGTTTCCATCAGTGTAGTCATGGATTTGCAATCCATCATACCAAATCTCTTTAAGATGTCTATAGTATACTTCCCTTGACTCAAAATAATCTCATTGGATCTCTGCCATACTTACAACCTTCAAAAGTAATGCATATATCCAAGATCCTTCATTTCAAATTCAGAAGCTAACTCCTTGCAATTGATAATGAGATATTCTGCTCCAGTAAGAAATAGATCATCAACATAAAGAACCAAGATTAATGCCTCACCATCAACCACCTTGAAGTAAAGATTTGAATCAGCATCATTCTTGGAAAAGCCCAAGCTCGTCAAGTATCAATCAATCCTCTCATACCAAGCACGAGGAGCCTGCTTAAGGCCATACAAAGCCTTCTTCAATTTACAAACATGAGACTCCTTCCCATGAATCTCAAAGCCATCAGGTTGCTCAATGTATACCTCTTCTTCAATCACGCCATTAAGGAATGTTGTCTTCACGTCCATCTGATGTAGCTTCCATCCCTTAGCTGCTGCAATAGCAATAATGGTCCTGATGGATGTATAACGAGCAACCAGAGCAAAGGGTTTCTTCATAATCTATTCCCTCTTTCTGAGAGAATCCTCTAGCCACAAATCTAGCTTTGTATTTCTCAATGCTTCCATCGACCGCATGCTTGATCTTGAAAAGCCATTTAGAAGATACAACTGATTTCCCTTCAGGTCTTGGTACAGTATCCCAAATATCATTCTTGATGATAGATAGATATTCTTCAACCATAGCATCTCTCCATACTTGCTGACTTGATGCTTCCTCAACACTGGAAGGCTCAGATTCAACGATATGACTCATTAATGCAACATAGCTTGGAAACTTCTGTGATCTTTTGCTTTCTTTGAATGTTCCTCTAGGAGCTACAAACTTTTCTGCCTCCTGCATTGTTTGCCTAGCCCATAGTGGTCTCTTTCAACCTATGACAATATCTCTTGGCCCATCAGTTGGTTCCAAAGGCTCAATTGGATCACCATCCTCTTCTAGTTCAATAGACTCCCTATGAATCTTGGGAGAATGATCGACGTCCATGTCCTAAGGAGTTTCCTGATCTTCATTATCTATCTCTATGTATGAACCTTTAGATCTTTTGAATGCAACATCTTCTTCAAAAGTGACATCCCTGCTGATCTCTATCTATTTCTGACCTGGAATGTAAATCTTGTAGGCTTTTGAAGATTCACTGTAACCCACAAATATTCTTTTCTTGCCATATGGTTGTAACTTAGATCTCGTATCTTTAGGTACATGGATGCAAACAGGACAACCAAAGATTCTCAAATGACTAACCTCAAGCTTCACGACTGTGAAGGCTTCTTCAGGAGTCATATTCTCCAAAACACGATGAGGGCTCCGATTCTGAACATACACTGCAGTTCTAGATGCTTCTGCCCAAAGGAAGGTTTGCAAGTCTTGATCATGGATCATAGCTTTAGTTGCCTCGACGATGGATTTGTTCTTCCTTTCTGCAACACCATTTTGTTGTGGATTGTAAGGGACACAAAACTCCCTCTTAATCCCTGCCTCAATACAAAAATTACGAAATCCTCCAGAGATGTATTCTCCTTCATTATTAGATCTTAGAACTTTGATCCTCTTCCCAGATAAATTCTCTACTTGAGCCTTAAACTCTTTGAATTTCTCAAGTACTTCTTCAAATTCCTTAGACTTTAAGAAATAAATCCAAGTCTTTCTAGAGTAGTCATCAATGAAAATTACACAATACAAAAAAACCACTCAAGGATGCAATAGACATTGGACCACACAAATCATAATGAACAAGATCTAGAATACATTTTGATCTACTTTCACTACTATGAAAAGGACCTTTAGTATTCTTACCCAATGCGCATCCTCAGCAAGTACCATCATGCTTCTGATTGAGTCTTGGAAGGCCAGTGACCATCTTCTCCAAGGATGGAAGAGCTCTGAAATGGAGGTGAGCAAGTCTTCTATGCCAAAGCTCACTTGAACTGGTGGAATCATGCAACAATGCCTGCATTGGACGAGTGGAAAGCCTATAAAGACTCTCTTGCCGAACACCAATCACTCAGGCTCTCTTGATGCTAGAGTTCTTTGGCCAAACAAGAACTTTTCCCTTGGAAAATGCAACTTGATATCCTTTGTCCTCCAAACCTGAAATTGATACAAGGTTCCTCTTGATACCTAGTATGAACAACACATCGCTCAAATGAAGAGAGATGCAGAAATCTAGGTGAACAAAGGAGGCTCCAACACATTTCACTAAATAGCATGCATCATCTCCAATTATTACTTGAATGTTCGTATCTCTCTCCACCAAATCTAAAAGATGCTCTCTAAATCCGGTAATGTGTCAAGAAGCGCCACTATCAATAAACCATGTGCTGCTATCAGTTGGAACATTGCTTGATAGAGCTGAGATAAATAGAAATCCACTTGAATTATCTCATGAGTCCTTTTGAGGAGAGACATCACCCACGTCCATAGTAGAGGCATGTTGCTTTGGTCTTGTTGCACAATCTCTCGCATAGTGACCAAACTTGTCACATCTGAAGCACTGTCTATGGGAGAGATCTTTCTTCTTCTTAGACTCAGGAGCAACATTCGATCTTTTGTCTCTATTCCTCTTGAAATTGCCTTTCCTTCCTTCTCTTCCTTTCCTCTTCGATGTTTGAGCAGCAAGCACATGATTGTCTTCATTGTTAGAACTTTGACCATTACCTCTTGCTGCCAATCTTGATTCCTCTTGAATACAATCTGCTCTAAGGCGATCAAACTTTGGTAGCTTCGATCTTCGACTAATACCTTGGATAAATGGCTCCCAAGATTGAGGAAGACCGTTGAGTGCCAACATGACTAAGTCTTTATCATCAACCATATTACCAATGGCACAAAGCTGATCTCTCAACTTAGTGATCTTCATTAAGGAGATGACTGAATCTCCTTTCGCCATCTTGATGTGATGAAGTTGTTGCCTCAATGCAAGAGCTCTACTTGTATTATTGATCTCATATAGTCCCTCCAAGGTCTTGAACATCTCTCTAGCTGTCTTCGACTTGGAGATAATAGGCACAAGGTGATCCTTCACAGAATCAATCAATATCTTCTTGGCCTTTGTGCCATTCTTCCTCCATTGTATCTACTCAGTCTCATCGGAAGGTTCGGGTACCTCTTTCTCCACAAACTCGAGAATGTCATTTTCTTCCAATGCAATGAGAACTCTAAACTTCCAAGAGGTGAAGTTAGAGGCACCATCGAGTCTATCTTCAACCTTGAGACCGTTCACCATTTTCGTAGTTGAGATAGACACACAAAGGTGAGAATAATGGAGAAAGGTAATGCCACTTATATAAATCTGATCACGATCTTGCTTAAACCCGCTCTAATACCATGTTAGTTTTAGGATCAGAAATTAAATAAGCAGATTTAGAACAATTTTAAATAATTTGACACAGCATATACCCTGGGAAAACCCTCCAACTTGAGGGAGAAAACCCCAACAACAATATATCTCTTATATATTGAATAATGGAAAGCAATTCGCTTTTACAATGAGGCCAAGTACAAGGCCGAATCAATCAGCACCACACTTGATGCAATCTCAACAATAATATCGAACTTCTTGAATGATATCTATCTCTATAATATTGAACTCCAATATCGAACTCCTGTTGTAGATGAATTTGCACTTATCTCTTGAATGGAATAAACTAAATGATAGAATGAATGAACAGCACCTCTATTATATATAAATTGATGAGGAGGTCTCCAATAAACGCGTCCCTTAAAGATACAAAGTCAGCCTCAAATGAAAGGGTGTGACTTAACAAAAGATGGCGATCTTTTAGATGATGTCGGCCTTGACAATAATATAAATTACATTGTAAATAAATCAACTCCAATAAATAAAAGAATAGCCAACGGCTATATGAATTTATTGCTTATCGCCACTGGAAGTATGAGGCCCGCGGCTACACATCAACACACGATTGCAATATAGGTAGTGACATCAACCTTATTATCCTTATCTTTAAGGTCTAAAGGAAATGAGCAAGGTCAAATTGTGACTTTAACTACTGATTATCTTCAGCATTATCCATATGATAGACTAAGGGCTCACATCAGTCATGAGTCCACTTGATTGGTTCTGCCTTTCAGATGTGGCGATTTTCTTTTGTGAGATACAAGCCTATAGCTCCTTGAGAAACAAGGTGCAATTCCAATCAAGGAGAGCTAGAAGGAAGCCTCAATGCCTTCAAGCAAAAGTTACTTTTTTTTGTTACTGAAGAATTGCATCTTATATTACACCCGATAAAAAGAGAGTTACATCAGCTCAAAATTACAGTTTCATGGAAAATCTTGCTCTACAAAGGCTAGAAAAGATAAAATCTGAACCTTGGCACTAAGAGACAGGGAATCAATCTATGTATAGTTTTGACTTAACATACGTCGGCAAATACTGCATAACAATACTGAAGCAAATACTGGAATCACCCTGGAATCGCCACGAGCGCCAGAATCGCCTGGAATCGTCAAGAAAATCCCGGAATCAATTCCGACATGCAAAAACTGTACCCTGTGCGAATCCACAGGGATTCCATTTCCGTACCCATACCTAGTATGATTCGTACCCGGAGTCATTCTAGAAACCTTAACAATTCAGCTACTTAGCTTATTACTAGTCATAAAATCATGACAAAGATCATCACTAATAGATTAAAAGGTTTTCTGTAGAAATCATTGTGTCATCATGGATCGAATATCAATAGCACATGAATGGCTACAGTCCCTCAAAGAAATGGAAAAAGCAGGAATGTTGTTTGGAGAATTAATTTGAATTTTTGGACCCCAATGGTAGGCAGAGTACAAGTAGAGCTTTCAAAATGGAAAAGCGACAATTTAACCTTGGCAGATAGGATCCAGCTTACATAAGCCTCCTTACAAGCAGTTCCTATTTATCTGATGTCAATGTTTATAGCCCAAGAAAAGAATTTGAAACTAGCATACCAAAATCAAATAATCTTTCTTTCAAATGGTAAAGAAGGTTGGGGGGTGGAAATCCCTTTAGAGTCTAGGAAAAAGATGAGCAGATCAAAAGAGCAAGGTTTGTAAGGGAATAGGAGATGTAAAACAGCTGAATTTAGCCCTTATTGCTAAATTGCTGTGGAAATTACGAGTGAAAATGATATGCTTTAGAGCATAATTATCAAAGCTAATAACTTGGAGTCTCCATCTCCAAAGAGTATCTTTAGCCAAGACCCTTTCCCCCCTGTGGATCTGCAGCATGGAATGTGTGATATCAAACAAAGAGTTGATCAACATTTGGCTGAAGTGATCTGTGAAAGATGGATCACAGATTTTGTTCTGAGATGATACTTGGCTGGAAGAGGGTCTTTTGGGAGAAGAGAAGAAACGAAAGCTGAGTGGTAAGGTGAAAAATCATATAAGAATGATCTGGAGGAAGAAAGTGAGACATCGTTGGAGTATGGACTCAAATCCAATGACCTGTCATGATCCTTTCCTTCAACAGTTATATTTAATAAATTTTTAAATAAAAATTTGATTAGATAAAACTAATATTAAATGTATTACTTAAGTGAAAAATGGATAATATTAACTCTTTTCATCTTGATTTAAATTTGAAATATAATTTTTTTTATAATATTAACATTATGTTCATTATTTAGATTAAATAAATAAAATGAACTAAGACTAAGCTTAAAAATAAACTAAAATAAAAATAAATCTTATTTAAACTAATATTAGATAATGTTTTTGAGTTATGATACAAATTAATGCTAAATATAGTTATTTTAAATAAAATTGCAAATGAATTAAAATTTTATGTGTTCTTTTTATTTAAATTTAATGACTTAGTTATTTTATTTTTTATTTTTTAGATTAATTAAAAGAACTTTATTTATGTTTATATTATCTTCTTAATATTAATCATTATGTTCTTAATTTTTGCTATTTAATTTATTCATTATGCAGTTTTTTTAATAAAGTATTATATATAAATCCATGCAATATAATTAGTTTAATTTTAATTTAAGTTTTTTTTGTAACTAAATGTTAGATTTAAATGTTTATAAGTTTTTTTTTTTAATAAAGTATTAAATATAAATTAGCTTTTCAAAATTTTAGTGTTAGCATTTATAAATTAGCTTTTGAAATTTTAAGATAAGTTTCTTTCTTAAAGTATTTATATTCTTCCGTACAACTATTCATTTTGTAAATCCAAATGGTTGTTAGAATTTATATTTTTATTAATTTATTAGTTTTGCTTTAAAACTTTTAAATTTTAAATGCAATTTCAAATTAAGTATTTTACTTTTAATAGTTGTTTTAAATTTTAGTTTGTTTTAAATCTTTTAAATTTTACATACAATTCTAGTAAAATGTTTATTTTCATGTTTGAAGTTGAGTATGTAATTTTAATTTATTTTATTATGCTAAAATAAATAACATTAGTTTTTATATTTTAATAAACATTAAACAAGATTGAAAACTGAAACTATTCGCAATACTCAGTATTAACAATGTCTCTACTTCACATTTATGAGTAACATTGTGTTTTAACTTTTAAACTATTACATATATTGCCTAACATAGATGCAACATCTTTGACATCCTTCCTATGAATCATTGGGGAGTAAGAAGAAATCATCTTGATAATAAATCTGAGAAACAGGAATTCTTCCTCGAATAACTAATGTTAGTCTAACATTATACATTAATTAAATAAATTTTAATTAATTTTTATATTTTTATTGAGATATAAAATCTAAGAAAAATTTAGTCAATAGGCATAAGTTTTAAGAAATAAACTATTGATAATTTAATCTATATTGAAATTTTGAGGAAAACACTACTTAATTAGAAGTATAATTTAATAAACAAACCTTAGTCAAAGTGACTAAGTACTCAATTAGGAATAAGATTAGAATTTTTAATAGTAAACAAGGCTTGGTCAATGTGACTAAGTACTTATTGAGTCAATGCTTCTCTTTGTAGGTAATACTCGTAGATGAACTATCTGGAAAAAAAAAGGCACTAGAAAGAGCTACGTACCCACATTTAACAGTTCACATCAAATATATATATATATATATATATATATAACTCTATGTTTGATGTGAAGTGTTGAATGTGGGTACATAGCTCTTTCTATATATATATAGTTTTATTTTTCACTCTATGTTTGATGTGAACTATTGAATGTGGGTACGTAGCTCTTTCTAGTGACTTTTTTCTCCAGATAGTTCATCTACGAGCATATATTGTAGACACCTAAAATAATATCACCTTTATCCACCACCTTTAATTAAATAAATCTACTAACCTTTTTTCCCACACTCCTCTAAAATCCCATAATCCCAACTAAGTTAATTAATCTTCAATTAATTAACCTTATTCTCTTCTTAACCTTCATCAACCCATTCTCCAACATTTAATTCCACCCAAGTTAATAAACCCTTGGTTTATTAACTCAACCTAACGTATTAAATCAATTAATCCCCAATTAATTGATCTAACCCTCATCCCTAATCCTCATTACCATTATTTCCTAATTTTAAATTCCCTCCACCTCTCTGTCCTAAGCCTCTCGCCTCTTCTCACACGTGTGAGATCTCACCTACCCCCACTAACTCTTTCCAAACACCTCCCTCTTTCACCCCCTTCCCTCTTGTGACACTTGTCACAAGGCTAATACTCCACTCAACCTTGATCCAAACCCTATCTCTCTTTTAATCCCAGCCCTCCATCAACTAATCAATCCTAGCCCTTGGTTCTTCTCATCAAAATTCTATATAATGAGGCCTTGCCTCTCATTCATGACATCCACATTCACCTTACCCTTATGCTGCCCAAATATCCATTGAATCCATCTCTATCCTACCATCATGCTGCCCAAAAATTGAGCAACCACATCCATTATCAACACTTGAGTAAATCTACAAGACTAGGGTGCATCTTGTGAGATCAATCCATGAGGAGGAGAGCAATGAAGGTATAACATCTTTATATTTATTTCCTTATGCATTTCATCTATTTTCCTTCATATTATCTTTTTTCTTCTTCATTTTGGCACGCCTATGGGTTACCCCCCTTTTTCTAACATTTTATGGAGTTTTTGTGAAGCAGGTGTCATTTTCGGGTCACAACTGTGAAGTTGTGCCTCTATTACACAAGAAGGCGCCTTTGGTTTAACAAAAGTACAGCTTTGTGCGTAAAGTTGTGCCTCTGTAGCTGCCTCACAAAGCTGCCCCTATGTTGTGGTGCTTGTGCAACCCAGAACTGTGCTTGTGTTTTTCTACCAGTTTTTTATGGTTTTGACCTAGATTTAGCATTGGTTTAACTTCTCAGGGCTTGTTTTGTAGGGTATTATCATTCTAACACTCTATTTTGCAAGAGGAATCATCACTTTCATGCTTAAACTAGGCCTTTTTAGGGTTTTCACAGCTAGGGTTTCTTGCAAAGTTTCTAGGTCACCTAGGGTTTTTGTCATTTTGAGATCTTCTAACCATACAATCTGGACATATTTTGGCAAGATATTCATGTTTTCAGGTCTTTTGCAGGCTCATCTACTTGTTTCCTTAGGTGAGTTGGTGAAAAACCCAATTTTTTGAACCCCAATAGTTGTTTTTTGGCTGTATGTGAAGCTACGCCTCTGTTTTACAGAATGGCGCTCCTGTTTTAACAGTAGTGCAGCTTTCTGCGTAAAGTTGCGCCTATGTTTCAATGTGCATCTGTTAGGGTTTTTGAGCTATTTTTTGCATCTAACTTTCAATTTTGAGTCATTACATGCATTGTCAAGTTGTTTCTTGAATTGGGTTAATGAAAAACATGTTTCTTGAGCTCTAAAACCTGTTTTTTTGCTCCTATCTGTAAAGTTGCACCTCTGTCTCACAAAGTGGTGCCTCTATCTCAACAAAAGCATAGCTCTATGCATAAAGTTGCGCCTCTATTTCAGATTGCATTTTTGAAGGGTTTTCTTAGTTGTTTTCTTTATCTAACCTCTGCTCTTGAGTTACTAATGCTTGGTGCAGGGGTTTAATGCTTTTTTAAGACAAAATCATCAAATCTTATCTTTTTTCTTATCCAAAAAATTTATTTTCACCCCCAAACCCCTATCAGCAGGGGATCGTGTCTGTTCCCCTGCACCCCCCTATCGTTGGGCTAAGCATACCAACCCCCCATTGCGAAAAAAAATTAAAAGGGGTTCCAAATTTCTATGGTTATCTTCATGCTAACATTTATTTTATGTAATCATTTTATAATCTAACCCTTTGTGATGCAGCTTGAAATCGCTTGTCAAAGGCAAGAATCATCAAACTACTAACATATTTCTTGCAGATTCACTTGTCCAAGGCTTTCTTTTTCTCATAATCTAGGCACATTTCATTTTCTTAAGGTTAATGAACTTTGTTTGATGTGTCTTTGAGTGAGTGGTGTGTATGCTTGTCAGAACCCTGGTGGTTCTCAAACTGAAACCCTAATTGGTTTTTGTTTGTTTTTGCAATTTTTCGTTTTTTTGTATTTTTGAAGGTTTTCAGGCAAATTCTAAAAGTTGCGATTTTTTCAAAAAATGATAATAAATTCAAATAAATTCCAAATCTTCACAGATTAATCTCAAATATGCCAGAGAACATGGGCGCACTATTCCATTATTTTTATAGAACTTTTACAATGATGAAAAGTTGATAAATGAACAGAAAATGAATTAATTTCAAAAGAACCTGGTGGCGGCTGTAATGAATGAAGGATGGTACGGCCAGAAATAAAAATGAATCTCCAAGCTCTGAATACAATGCAAGATCTCCAGAAATGCCCAAGAAAAACCCAACGCCTAGAACTGAGAGCCAGAATCTGAAAGCAGGAAGAGAATCTCTGAAGAAATAAAAGTACGGCCTGCAGGTACAGAATACGGTCACCTGCAGCAGTAGCAAGAATGGTACGGACTCCAAGAAAAAGATGCCAGATCACTGAATAGATTCCTCTGTTGAAGTCGCCTCAAAAGGAAGATGATTTTCTCTGCTAATCTCTGAATAAATAACTCAATAAACCCAAACTGTGATCTCTGGATGAAATCACCAAGTGCAAGCTTCAACTGGTATTTCACAGCCTCAGTCTGCCTGATCTCTGAAGAGTTTTCGTTCTCCAGAAACGTTCGTCTGCCAGAAACCCTAGGGTTTGCAAACTCCAATGCTCAGAGCAATAAAGACAAAATTGAATAATAATCAAGATAGTTCGATTTTGCCTTGAGAAGGTATATATTGCCTTGAAGAAATTCGACCCAATCTCCTTTTTAATAAATCATTTAAATAAATGATTTAATTTGCACTTTTAAACTTAGGAGAAAAATTAATTATTGGCGTCCCTCTTTTAATGAATATAAAATACTCATTAAGTCACATTTAATAATTTATTATAAAGTATAATAAATACTTTATAATTAAGCCAAATAATTAAATATTTAAATATTTCAATAAAGTGACTTTATTATAAAGTCAAAATATTAAATATTTAATAAATCCATTAAATACTCCTTATTCACTCAATAAACAAAATCACTGAACTCCGATTTCGAGCTTAATGGTCGACAAAAGCTAAATAGCAAAATTTCGACCTAACTTTCTAAAATAGAAAGTTCCCAATCTCATGCAGTATAATTGAAATGCTCGATAACAAGGGGCACCAATACATATATTTTCCAGAGCTTTTTTAATACAAAAATCTGAGTAAGAAATGAAATACAATGAATTTTTATTAAAGAACCTGGGTGGCGGCTGTAGCAGCAAATAATGCATGAAAAAATAATGAATCCACTTTGCTCTCCCGTTTCAGGCAAGAATCAGTCTCCAGAACCAAGGCGCCCAAGAAGCAAACACCAGAAACTGAAGATACAGGCGTTCCACTGGAGATGTGAAAGTACGGCCAAGAAAGGTACAGAAAAGTACGGCTGACAGCAATAAATGACCAAGTACGGCCTCCAATAAATGTTGCCAGATCTCTGAATAGATTCCTCTGTTGAAGTCGCCTCAAATGGAAGATGATTTTCTCTGCTAATCTCTGTATAAATAACTCAATAATCCCAAACTGTGATCTCTGGATGAAATCACCAAGTGCAAGCTTCAGCTGGTATTGCACAGCCTCAGTCTGCCTGATCTCTGAAGAGTTTTCGTTCTCCAGAAACGATCGTCTGCCAGAAACCCTAGGGTTTGCAAACTCCAATGCTCAGAGCAATAAAGACAAAATTGAATAATAATCAAGATAGTTCGATTTTGCCTTGAGAAGGTATATATTGCCTTGAAGAAAAATTCGACCCATTCTCCTTTTTAATAAATCATTTAAATAAATGATTTAATTTGCACTTTTAAACTTAGGAGAATTAATTAATTATTGGCGTCCCTCTTTTAATGAATATAAAATATTCATTAAGTCATCATTTAATAATTTATTATAAAGTATAATAAATACTTTATAATTAAGCCAAATAATTAAATATTTAAATATTTCAATAAAGTGACTTTATTATAAAGTCAAAATATTAAATATTTAATAATCCATTAAATACTCCTTATTTCTGTTAACAACCATTTGAACTAGGTCGATTAATTTGAATGGTGAACCAGGTGCCCACCCGAAATAGCAGCCCGGACCTAACTTTCTAAAAATAGAAAGTTCCCGAAATGCTCATCGGAAGACACTAGAAGGCCCAACTCGACATAACCGTAAACCGAGCTACTAAACACCAGCAACGGCTCCGCATGATCCTCTCAGACACTCACAACCTACGAGGATCAAATGATAGGCTAACTCCTCGACAAACAAGGTCGCCTAAACGTGGACATGACAATGCTCTCCTCGCACCTAGTGGATCTTTTGACTCTTTTTCTCTTCTTTTTATCCCAAGGAACGCAACATGTGTATGCTCTCCCCTTGTGCTTCGTGCGATCTTGGGTGACCAAAAACACTTGGATCATTCATTTTAGAGGGCCTGCCTAGGGATTTCATTACACTAGGGGACAACCTCAATTCCAGAGTTCTGGCAGAGTATAAAAGCGGGAGGCGAATCAAAACACTTCTCTTTGAAGTGGAATCTTGTCAATCTGGGCTAAGCCTCCAAGAACTTCATACCTTGGAGAAGTGAAGGTGGAGAGTGGGTTACCCTCTCCTCCCGACTATTTGGCATTATCCCCTTTCATCTTTGGATTTTGGCCTCATGTACCCTTGAGGTATTTGGAAGACTCCCTAGCAGCCTTGTGTATTCTAGATTAAGACCTTTCGGCCATAGCTTAGTGTGGTGCAAGGTATGTGGATCGTACCCTAAAATTACTCACCATGTACTCCCTTAGGTTGAGATAGGCATCTTTGGGTGAACTAAGATAGTTCCCAAGGAGAGAGAGAGAAGGTGTGCCCGTGGCGTCTGTTGACGACCCTGTGTCATTGGATCTCTACCTATCCGCCTTTGCAAGAAAGGGTGCTTCACCCAAGTATCAAGGAGTATTAACCCCCCGGGGTGGTGGGCCTACACTAAGTTATAATCCCACTTGAATAATTTAGGCTTGTGCAAGTGTTTGGTGTGTCTTCTTGTGCTTAACCAGTGAATGCCTATCTCCCAAATTCCTCCTAGCCACTTTGTTTATTTGTGTGCTTTTAATTCTATCTCCTAGCCAAGCAAGCAAAACTTCCACCTCACCCCAACCAATTCCTCCTATCCAAATCATCCCTCCACAGCCTAATCATACCACATTTTCATCTTAATCACCTTATCTTAACCTTCCCATCCTAATCCCCTATTCTCATTCTAATCATCCCTCCTTATCCTACGCATCCATTTTCATCCTAAACTTCCCCATTCTTCCCAATTATCCATAATCAGCCTAATCATCCATAATCATCCTAACTATCCCCCCCCCCTCTAATCATTCCAATCATCCATCTTGTCCTAATCATACCCAATCATCTAATCCACATCATCCCAACTATCTTAATCATCTTGTCCATCCCTAATCCATTATTTAAAACCCTAAGCTTAATTAATTTGTCTAATCCAATTAGAGTCCTAATTATTATCCTAATCATCCCCCATAATCCACATCACAAATTCCCTATTCTTAATCCAATTTCATCATTAATCTTGGTCCTATTATCCTTTATCCATCATCATCCTTAATCCACATCCTTGGCTATCATCCTTAATCTTCATCCTTCATCATCATCTTAATCCGATCCACTTATCAACCTACTCCCATTCCAACCAAATCTTAATCTAATCTATCTATCCTCATCCAAATTCAATCAACCATTATCCATTTATCTTCTCAATCAAGCATCCAATCCCTAATCCTTAATCAAAAAATTAGCATTTGAACATCAAAATTTGGTTAAGGATTCAATCTCCTTTACACCCAAAATCCTTCCATCATCACCCAAGGACCATATCCTTAATCCACTATCATCCATTTCAAATCCAATCTCCCAATCAAAAATCATGACCTTAATTTGATTTCATCTTTAATCCAAACTTGCTTAAGAACATTAGTCTATCTTAAGTATAGTTATCAAATCCAATCAATTTCTACTTAATAACTTTGCCTATCATGAGTAGAAATCAAATCCAAACTTGCTTAAGAACATTAGTCTTGTTGAAAATGCTGTCATTGATGTCAAAGGCATTGGACAAGATTATTGAACAAATTGTCATTGATATCAAAGATGCTCAAGTTGAGATAGTTGGAGGTTATCACTATGTTTACTCCACTAGTGGTAATTCAATATGCTACAGAAGTAAACTAGATACACAATATCATTGAGCATGTAAAAGCATTCACAGAACAGATGTATATGAAGCATTGGAGTCTTTATTCATGTTCTTGCAGTATTACATCTTCATATCAACACTCCCGACTACGAACCACACAGCAAAATAAATAGTTAACCGGCATTGGTTCAGAACACCAACCGTCGCCAACTGACAAGTACCAACTAATCCCGAGTGCTAACTAATCCCGAGGACTAAATCCTTGACAGAACATTATTTATTTATTCTATTTGCTAATTAACTATTTAGCGGATTACATCATCCCCCCCTCAGAAAAAGTCGTCTTCCCAGACGACAAATACAACACTGGGAGATCAATACATAAAATTTCAGTGGGAAGAGGGTTGAGAGGACGTCCCTAGTGGTTGAAGGACTGATGAAGTGGTTGCCAAAGTGGTCAGCTGTCGTAGGCGGTACACCTCCTCTGTACGCTGCTGAAGGTGATGAGAGGCCTTCAATTCTTTCTCTCAAGTGGTCTTGACCAGGTGCACTGCCTCCAAATTTTTATTGACCCTCTCCAGTTCCTTGTCTTTTTCCGCCAACTGGCAGCCCATCTCCTCCTCAAGCGCTTTCATCCTCCTCTCCATATCCTGAATGCTTGTATCCCGAGCGATCACTTCCAGCTTCTCTTTCTCCAACAAGCGAGTGAGCTCTTGTAGTTGTTTTTCAAAGGATTCTGCCTTGGCCTGGATTTTACAAGAAAGGGTGATGTCTTGATCCGCTTTCCTCGTCATTTTGTTTAGATGGATCTCATACTCTCAGTAGACTAGAAATAATGTCTTGTATGATGTCTCCATCTCAAATAACTGTGCCACCTTATCCACCTGTGTTGTCGCCAGTGCTCGCTTGATGGGATAGTCGAGTGCCATCTCCTGCCACCATGTCTTGCACTCTGTGCCTGTGAGACTCTCCCTCGTCAGCGAATCTGCAGTCACATTATCAGCTTTTCCCTTATCTGACTTGCCTCCAGTCACCTTGGGTTTTAGTTTTATTTTCCTTGCTTTCGTACTCGTGTTGGCATCCATTATTCTGCTCCTGTAAGGATGAAATTGTCGGAGAATAACTTTTCTGAATAGGTGAAAAACCTTAACGACTTCCGGTACAGCAGTTATTTGTTTCTGCCAAAAGGCTCTAGCCGATGAATGGTATGGACTTCTTCCTCCAGTTGTGAGATAGTACGGGCTCCTTACTATGCCGTACGAATTTTCCTTAACACAACATACAACCTTCATCCTAGCTCGTACGGCCTCTGCTCTAGCCAAGCGTACGGCTTCTTCTGCAACTCATACGGTCTCTTCCTGGTGATAGCGTACGGCCTCCTTTCTAGCTCGTACAACCTCGACTCTATGATAGCGTACGGCCTCTTCTTCAATGCGTATAGCCTCTTTAGCTGGGTGTACGGCCTTCTCTACAACTCGTACGGCCTTCTCTTCTTCTATGTGTACGGACTTTGTGCATACGGATTTTCTTTCACAACGTACGGCCTTTCTTCTTGTGCGTACGAATTCTCTTGATGTGTTGCGTACGGCCTTCGTATTCTTTTGTTTATGCCATACAGTAACCCTTCTCTTCAATCGTATAGCCCTTTTATGTACTGGTACGGCCTTCACTCGTATGGCCTCCAAGCGTACGGAGTCCTCCCTGTGTCGTACGGTGCCCTGCTTTTGTGATATGGCCGTCTCCCTTCTTCTTTGCAATCGTACAACCCTTTGTACCCCTCCCTGTCGATTGCTTCTGTCTATGTTTCTAGTGTTGAACACTGACAATGACAGCTCTTCTTTTATAGATTTGGCATTCTTCTTGGGTCATACACTTTTACAAGCTTCCACACTTTAATAGTTTCCACTTTAACTTTCCTTCTCTTGATCATCTTAATAATTTTTATTTTTCTACTCCCTCTTATTCTTTTAATATTTCCCACTTTATTAGTTAAGTGCATTTTCCCAATCTTTTTATTTTTCATTCGTATTTTTTCTCTCTTCTTTTTTTTCTAACTTCTCCTTTATAATGCTTCAATTCCACTTTTCTCTTTCCTTTCTCTATGATTTCTCTTGCTTTTGATTATTTTCTCCATTTTTTCTATCTTGTACTTGTTTTCTTAGTCCTTGATTCTCCATTTTTAGTTTTATCCACTTTCGCCCATTTTCTCTCTCATCTCCTCTCTTCCTTTCAGCTTTCCTTTTAATCCCTCGTACCTCACCGTCTCTCTTAACCTTCAATTCAAAAGCGTACTGCCATTTGCATATATGCAGGGGCCACTTATAACATTCTTCTTCGCAACATGATTCTATATACTGTATATCAAACCATTTATCAAGCAATGGAGGAGGACAAATACCTTGAAAACTGTTGTCGATATAGCATCCACCGTAACATTGGTACCATGTAACTTCTTCGCCTTTTATAGTTGGTGGACCGGCTAGGTTGGGTATTATTTTCCAAAGTCCATCTTTCGTCGCTATCTTCCTTATTCTCAGTACTTTCCTTCGTTCTCGCCTCAATTGTGTAATTACATCTTCAGTGTATCCATCTACATTTGAAATGAACATATCTTCTATCATTATTACTATCTTTAAACAGGGCGTTGTCCGTTCAAAGTAAGCCTCCCATTGCTCGTTGTTCTAATCGTTTGCTTCCTTATCAATATCCTGAAGTTAATACATACTGCGTTCATGGGCAAGTTGTTCCTCCTCTTTTTGCGCCTCATTGTCTAATCCTTTCGCCAGGTATCCGCACCTGAGACCTTCATATGGAGCTATGTAACACCAATGTCCCACCATTCTCCGCCATAGTGTTGGTGTCCCGAATACCGCATTGGTCAGGTGCTTGTGCATCCGGGGTACAACAATACCTTCTACCCTCTTCTGCACTAGCCTCTCTTCAATGATTTGATCTATGCCTAACTCCATCCCAACTCCTTCGGCTGCATAGCCAGGGCCTCCCAAACCCCAGTCATATTCTTGTGAATCCTCTTTTTGCACAACCCAATCTCCTTTGGTAGCATAGCCCAGCATATTGATGGCAATGGCGTTCTCCTTTCTTTCCTGATACTGCTTCAACTTAGAGTCATTGATCACTTCTGGTAGGGATGACCCATCTAAATTTTCAAGTTTTATAGAGCCATTGTCATGGACTTCGTGAACTCGGAACAATCCTAACCAACGAACTTTGAATTTCCCCAGCTTAATCTCATTGCAGTCGTTATATTTCAGAACTAATTGTCCTGGCCGGAAATTCATTCGCCGGAGGTGCTTATCGTGCCAATACTTCCTTCGCCAATGCATGTTCTCCATCGCCCATTGTGCCATTATCCTTCGCCCATCCAATTTATTAAGTTGGTATAGTCTTTCTTTTAAACTTTCAGTATCACCCAACCGATTTTCCACGGCTATCCTTAAGTTGGGTACCATGTACTCCATCGGCATCACTACTTCCTGACCGTCCATTAATTGGAAGGGTGTGTGACCTGTCATTACCTTGTATGTCATACGGTATGCCCACAGGATAGCTGGTAACCTCTCTTCCCAGTCAGCTTCTTCCACGCCACATGACATGTGAATAACCGATACCAGCACTTTATTTGTCGACTTTGCCTGGCCGTTAGCTCGCAAGTAGTACGGACTTGATAGGTTGTGAAAGATCCAAAACTCTATCGTCATCAACCTAATCACATGATTGACAAAATGCCCTCCACGATCACTCATGATCTGAATGGGAATGTCGTACCATGTCACTATTTGCTCATAGATAAATCTTGTTGTACTCTGCGTTGTGTTTTCTAGCAATGCTCTAGCTTCAGCCCACTTCGTGAGATATTCAGTAGCAACCACAGTGTATCGGCACCGATGCAATTGACTTACCTTCAGTGGTCCAATGAAATCCAATCCCCATTGTTCAAACAACTCCTATGGTTGAGAGGGATGCAGCAGCATGAAGTCCCACTTCAATGGTTTCTCAACCCTCTGGCAGGTGTCGCATCCTAACACCCACTCCCTAGCATCGATGTGCATCGTCGGCCACCACAGACCTACCAAAAGAATTTTCCTCACTGTAGCATCTGGTCCCATATGACCACCGGCCAAACCTTTGTGTGCCTCCTTTAATACACCTGGTATCTCTTCTTCTATGACACATCTTCGACGAATCTAATCAAGCCCCATCTTGTAAAGCAAGCCAGTGATCAACTGGCACGTTTTACTTTTCAAGACGAGCTTTTGCCTTTCCGCTGGTGGCATTTCCTTCAGAAACGTGGATGTGGACAAATATTCCCCAATCTTTTCATACCACGAGGGTAACACTTCAATCTGAAATAAGTGTGCATCTGGAAAATCTTCATTCACCCCTCCCTCAACAAGTTCGCTCGACTGGATTCTGGACAACTGGTCAGCAATCACATGGCTCTTGTCCGGTCATACAATGATGGTAAATGTAAACTCTTGGAGCAATAGCAACCACCTGCTCACTCATCCTTGAATGATTGGCTTGTTCACTAAATACATCAAGGCTTGATGATCCACATAAAAGGTGAATGGTGTGGCTAGGAGACAGTGCCTGAACTTTTGTACAGAGTAAACCATTCCTAGTGCTTCACGCTCGGTCGTACTATAATTCCTTTCCGCTCTTGAAAGTAGCCGACTGGCAAAGAATATCGAATGGTCCAACCCCCGTGTTCCCACTTGTGCTAGTGTTGCTCCAATGGCAAAGTTAGAGGCATCCACATGTACATAAAACTCCTTATTCCAGTCTAGGTACAGCAGTATAGGTGAGCTGATCAATCGGTCCTTCAATTCGTTAAATGCCTTCTCCTGTTCCTCGACCCATATGAAGGGTTGTCCCTTCCTCGTCAATAGGTCAAGAGGATATGACACTTGTGCAAAATTTTTGATGAATCTTCAATAGTATCCCACATGCCCGAGGAAGGACTTCACACCGGTGACGTTCTCTGGGGCCTCCATCTATACGATTACTCTCACCTTGTCAAGATCGGTTTTCAATCCAACCTTACACACAATGTGTCCTAGCAGTTTTCCTTGTGGCACCATAAATCTGCATTTCCTGGCATTTAATGCAAGGCGGGCTGCTCTACATCTTTCCATGCACTCACCTAAAGCTTTCAGATGCTTTTCTTTATCACTATAAATTGACCAATCATCGAGGAAAGCTTTAAAATTACCTACACACATTCTGTCAAAAATGTGGAGTATTATCCTTTGGAACGTTGCTGGCGCATTGCACAACCCAAACGGCATCCGGTTGTAGGCGTACACCCCGTCCTCAACCACGAACGTAGTCTTCAACTTATCTTCCTCCGCAATATTGATTTGGTTGTAGCCTGAAAAGCCATCCAGGAATGAGTACATTTCATGACCGGCAACTTCTTCGAGGATTGTGTCGGTGAAGGGGATAGGAAATGGGTCTTTGATGGTCATCGCATTCAAACTCCGAAAGTCAACACATATTCTCATTTGCTCTGTTTCTTTCTTCAAGGATATGACAATCGGTGACACCCACTCGCTAACCTCCACTTTCAAAATGATGCCCGCTTCCAACATCTTCTCAATCTCCTCTTGCACTTTAGCGACATAATTTTTATTCATTTTGTACGGTCTCTTCCGTACGAGTTGGGCTCCCGGTACGATAGGGATCCTGTGTACACAACTCCAGTGGTACACCTTTTAGATCTTTCTACGTCTAGGCAAAGGCATCTTTATACTCCATGAAGATTTTGAATGTTGTCGCCTTCAGTACGGGGTCCCAGTCATCACCCACAAGGATCTCCTTAGGTTTCTCTGGTTCCCAAAGGTTTACCTACTTCAACGTTGGCTCCTCGTACTTGATGCATTTATCCCGTTCAAACTGGTGTGCTGGTGTCTCGTCTAAGTCTGTCATACCTTCCTTATACTCACCATATTCTGGAGGAAATGTTTCACTGGTCGAGCCTTTGTCTTCTTCCACTTCCCCCTCTTTTTAACTTGTAGCATGTTGCAATCAGGGTGGAAGACTTCATAATCTTCCATCTGCCAATGAAATAACCCGTTCAACGAACTAGTCTCGTCCTCCGAGCAACTCCCAATCTCCAATACACCTTCCTCATTTGGCTCCATTAGTTTTCTTTCGTCATCAACATCTGATTCTCCTCCCAATTCGGATCTTGAAGACACCAGATCTTCACTGAC